>JBBPBX010032230.1:7984-30187 GCA_038048925.1 Garcialebias charrua | reverse complement strand
TATATATATAAAGCTTACCATACTTACTGTATGAATACATGTAACTGGTTCTATGAGGAGTTATTTTCTGAACTTTTACAAAGAGCTACTACAAACTCATTTGTGAAATGAAAAGGTGGTGTATGATTTCCTGTCACAGGCCTTGTCTTCTATTCTTACATTATTGCTGCCACTGGGAATTATTAAACAGACTTGTGAAAAGTAAGAATAGAAACACTTGAGGCAGTGTGTTTTGAAATAGCCATTAGAATATTTTTCTATAATATTTACAATGCTGGATGCGTAGCATTCTTCCTCAGCATCAATACAGCACAGTTTAATTTTAACCCTCTAAGACATTTAACTTTTGTTTAATGTCTACATTTACCTTAGCTTGTTGGACTCCTAAAAACTTGGACACACACACGCATTTTTTTTTTCCAAATATTAGAAAAATAACATTTCAAATTCAAGTTAGAAAAAAGAAGTCTGTAAAAGCTATGAACAGAACCGATGGCAGCAGGCAGCCCTGGCAGAGTGCAACAACTGCCACATCGCCATTTGTAAGTGCAGCTCAACTCGGCTCTCCTCTTTTCGGCTCTATGTGATTTGCTATTCCATTGGAGGCTGACCCTGTTCTGTGTGTGGGATTGTCAATGCAAAGTGGGCAGGATTGTAACTGGTCTTTTTGTATTCGAGCCACTCCAGCCTTTGTGGTCCTTAATTGCCCTAAAATTGGGCTTGAATGAGATCCGGGAACTCTCTTATTTTGGCAGGGTGCATTCTGGTAAATATTTGCTTGGATCCGGTAACTCTCTTGAACAAATAAAACCTATACTGGATATATAAATTGAAAATGATTACATAATCACTAATTTTAAACATAACGAGCTTCTAATGCCACATCAACAATGGCCCTTCGCATTGATTTTCCGCTTCTGCTTTGAAAAAAATCTCCATCCCTAAAAGTTCAAAGTCATGGACAATTTGATGAAAAACACACAACAATATAATTAAACGTTTTGCACTATAAGTTCCTGCGCTTTTGTTAACAATCTGATGTGTGAATCACTGCAGGAGTTATCTGAACTTTCACTTGAAGTGCAAAAAAGCAACGCTCTCGGCTCATAAAGTGGTTTGTTGTGCAGTCAGAGAAGAAATGTTGGAGTGACCAGTACACTTTTCTGACTTGAGCAAGAGGGGGACTGAGAGCAACTCTTTTCAAAGCATATGATAAAGTGTTAAATATTAGACTGTTTTTTATAAGTGTGGCCCAAAATGTGCTTGTTGTCCCACGGTGGGCGCTGATGCAAGCAATTTTGTATTACAAACGATTTGCAGTCAGAGATTTCAATAATGATTGAATTTACATCTTTTGGTTCATGGTAATCAACTGTACTGAGAATCTTCACCAGCATGTTAATCTACTGTAATACACCTTTGTAAAATACACCAGAATGCAGGAAAGGGCATCTACTTTATTCAAAATTAGACAACCCCCACAACCCCACTCCACCGGCCCGCTATTTGCGTCCGGCATCGTTTTGGTTTACAAATGCCCCTTTTCCACTTGGTGGCGCGGGTCGGTTGTGACGTCATATTTGCGCGCGTTGGACAGCATTTCCACCTCACATGTGCGCCGCGCTGCACCAAGATTCCAGACTGATTTCAGAGCAGGGCTGAGGCCGGCTGTAAGCGAGCGAGCCGTGGGGGAGTGAGCGGTGGGGAGGAGGCTGGACTTCCAGCCCAGCCTCCTCCCACGGAGTTTGAGGAAGTGGCTGCTGCGAGGGAACAAACACGGAAGGACTTTACAAGATTAACACGGTAAAAACAATTATTTGTATTTAAAATTATAGCAAAGATGTGTCTTAAGCCGAACTATTCCTTAATGAATTCACGTTGTTGTCAAAACGGCAGGATTTAAAAAAAGTAGTTTTGCCATGTGCACGCACGCGCACACGTGAGCCGGCTTTATTTCTATATAATTGCCGATTAAAGAATGCCAAATTGGTTGATCCAATGTGTCTGCAGATGCTGTTTCAAGACTAATATGATCTAACAGAAGATTTTTATACTGATTAATGCTAAGATTATTTTTATTTTTCCAATTTACGAGTATGGTTTTCTTTGCGATGCATAAGGCAGTGAAAAGCATATAGGATGTATTTTTTTCTAGTATAACATCTTCAAAGATACCCAATAAGCAAACAGATGGAGAGAGTGGGATATTAATTTTCAAACATTTAGACAAGTCTTCACATACCTGTACCCAGAACCTCTGAACGGGTGGACAGAACCAGAGCGCGTGAATATAATCATCAGGTGTATTACTTATGCACTGTGAGCACTTGTTAGATGGTATAAAGCCCATCTTAAACATTCGCTGCCCTGTATAATGTACTCTATAGAGAACCTTATATTGTATTAATTGTAAATTGGAGATTCTAGTCAATTTAAAAGTATTTGAACATACTTGAGACCAAATGTTTTGTTCAAAGTTGATTGATAAATCTGACTCCCATTTTTCAACAGGTAGTGATATCGAGTCATCGATCCTAGACAATTTTTTGTATATTTTAGATAATAATTTGGGTGGTTGAAAATTAATAAACTCTAACACACATGTTGGTGTTTCCAACAATGTTTTATTAAGCTTAAATTTCTTTTTTACAATTGACTTAATTTGTTGGTATTGTAGGAAATATTTATTATCAATGTCATATTGTATTATTAATTTATTAAATGGAATAAAGTCTATACCCTCAAATATGTGTTCTAGACATTCAATACCTTTCATTCTCCAACCTGGGAAATTTAACATATTATTTTCTTGTTGAATGTCAGGATTGTTCCAGAGAGGTGTATGTCTACATGGGAGTAGTGAAGACTTTGTCATTTTCAGATACTCCCACCATGCTGTCAGAGATGAGCTAATATTGATGCTCTTAAAGCAGACATGTCTTTTTAAATCTGTACTGATAAATGGTAGATCTGAAATCCTAATATTATTACATAAAGTTTGTTCTATATCTATCCAAGTTTCATCTAGTGCATTTGGTTTTAACCACTTTGATATATATTGTAACCTGTTTGCTAAATAGTAGTAATAAAAGTTTGGAAGTTCTAATCCTCCGGTATCTTTAGATTTTTGTAATGTTTTTAAACTAATACGCGGAGTTTTATTGTTCCAAAGGAATTTAGATATCGAAGAGTCCAGGGACTTAAACCATTCATTTGAAGGTTTATTTGGAATCATTGAGAATAAATAATTTATTCTCGGCAGCACCATCATTTTTACTGAGGCAACTCTTCCCATAAGTGATATGGGTAGAGATCTCCATCTAGTAAGATCGTCTTCAATTTTCTTTAATAGTGGGATATGATTTAATTTTATTAAATCCTCCAATTTAGGAGAGATATTAACACCTAAATATTTAATATTACCTGATTGTAGTCTTTCATTAAGAGAATTATTAAACACACAATTTATCGGAAGCACTGTAGATTTTGTCCAGTTTATAGAATAATCAGAAACTTTTGAAAATGAGTTGATTAACTTGATAACATTAGATATTGAGTTTCCTGAGTTCTCAAGAAAAAGCAAAACATCATCAGCATAAAGACTAATTTTATGTTCTATGTTTCTACCCTTTATTCCTTTAATATCAGCACTTTGCCTTATTGCTGCTGCTAAAGGTTCAATAAAAATAGCAAATAATGCTGGTGAAAGTGGGCAACCTTGCCTGGTGCCCCTCTGTAAACAGAAGCTTGAAGATAATTGATTATTTGTCCTGACGCACGCTGTTGGTGAACTATATAATATTTTTAACCAGTTAATGAAGTAATTCCCAAAACCAAATTTATTTAAGGTAGCAAATAAAAAATTCCAATTTACTCTATCGAAAGCTTTTTCAGCATCTAAAGAAAAAATAGCTGTTTCAATATTTTTAAAATACGAATACTCTATTACATTATATAATCTGCGAGTGTTTGTGTTCGAGTGTCTTCCCTTTATGAATCCGGTTTGGTCTGGATGTATAATAACAGGAGTTATCTTCTCTAGTCTTTTTGATAAGACTTTACAAATTATTTTAACATCTACATTAATAAGAGAAATTGGACGATAACTGGTAGGTAATACTGGGTCTTTGCCTGATTTTAATAAGAGACTAATGTTAGCTGAATTCATATGTGTTGGTAGCCTGCCATTTCCTTCTGACTCAAGTAGCACTCTATAGAATATCGGTTCCAGTATATCCCAGAATACTCTATAGAATTCCACTGGATATCCATCAGGACCTGGAGATTTCTTATTAGGCATGCTTTTAATTGCTTCATGGAGCTCATCGGATGTTAATGGTGAGTCTAGTTTTGATGACTGACTAATATCTAGTTTTGGAAGTGTTACTTTCTCCAAGAATTCATTAATATCCTCGTTAGATGGATTTATTTGTGGAGTGTATAGAGTTTTATAGAAATCTTTAAAAACATCGTTTATTTTTCCCTCATCATAAAATATATTTCCATTTTCATCTTTAATACCATATATAGATGTTTTTTCTTTGTTTAATTTGAGTTGATTAGCTAAAAAGTTCCCTGATTTATTACCGTATTCAAAATGATCTAATCTAAGTCTTTGTATCAAGAATTTATTTTTCTTATCAATATATTCATTTAGTTCTAATTTTAATCTGCGTAGCTTTTGCTGTGTTTCCTCACCTTGTAGACCTTCTAACAATTTAATGGATTTCTCTAATTCATCAATACGTTTATTTTCTTTTTTCTTTTTATTTGATGAATAGGATATTATTTTACCTCTCATGACTGTTTTCCCAGCCTCCCAAAGTGTACATGCTGAAGTTCCTGGCAAGTCATTAAACTCTAGATACGATGCCCATTCTTTTTTAAAATATTGCAAAAATTCTTCTTCTTGTAGCAGTGATGTATTTAATCTCCAATTTATATTTTTTGTTGTTGTTTTTTTTAAATCTAAATTTACAGTAACTGGTGCATGATCGCTGACAGCAATAGGGTGTATCTTAGTGTCTGAAATGTTTGTCATCAATGAATTGCTTACTATGAAATAATCTAGACGAGAATATGAGTGATGCACATGTGAAAAGAAAGAATATTCTTTGCTATCAGGGTGAAAACAACGCCATGCATCGCAGAGCCCATAATCATTCATATACTGTTTAACTATATTTATAGATTGCCAACTGCGTTGAGTTCCCGCTGCATTCAGTCTGTCTAATTTGTCATCTAAACCAAAGTTGAGATCACCTCCCATCACCAGTGAGGAATCCATGTGATTTGATAGGGTGGAAAAAAAATCATGAAAAAAAGCTGCGTCGTCTACATTCGGTCCATATATGCTAACAATCAAAGCTGGGCACCGCTAATTAAAAAATTAGTTCCACAATTTCTAAAACGCTTATTAATTTTTTTAGGTCCACAATTTCAAATGCACAAAGGCCTTATCAAAATTAGGGGAAGCTAATCTAATCCGCTATTTATATTCAACAATTTGTAGCCAGCAACGTTTTGCAATATCTGCACCACACTGCCAACTACAGGCGTATAAACTAATATACACCTCACCTTGCCCTACTTTTTAACAGCGATTCGCTCCGGGTGTCATCTATTAAAATACAACTTTCACTCAGGGTCCAAAATTTTAAAAGTTGTTTAATGTGTGGAATGCTTTTCGACTGCTTCTTTGTCCTTTTTTTGTTTGTTTATTGTAGATTTTTCATTAAAAATGCATCGATAAACTTATTTTTAACTGTTTTCTGGAAAACTGAAGTGCCCTGCAATGCATTATGGGTATACAGATGACGAAGGTGCTATACAAATAAAGTTTATTGTTTATTATTTAATGATTTATTTTTAAGCCACAAAATGAAAAAGCTGTGAATTTGTGCTTGTTAATTTCTGTGCACATGTCATGTGCATGCATGAAAACCTTGATTTTCTTTGGAAAGAAATAAAGAAGAAATAAAAAAACATTTCCAGACACTATTTTACTGTATTACTGAAAAAACACATCTACTCAAAAATTGTGGTGGCCATGAGTAAATAAACACAATGTGATTAAACAAATATATAAAAATATAAAAAGTATATACACAACAAAATGCCTATAAAACATAAGCTGGTGAAAATTCTCAGTCGTCCAGGACATGATAAAATCAAAAAAGGCGTTCAATACAAGATCAACTGGACTTTATTTGTTGCAGAAAACGTTCAGAATGGCAGCTGTGAGACTGAAGTTTTATGCGTTTTATTAGTATAAAACTTCTTCTCAGTCTTACAGCTGCCATTCTGGATTGAAAAAGCCTTTTGGATAAAGGGTGAAACGTTTTCTGCAACAAATAAAGTCCAGTTGATCTTGTATTGAACGCCTTTTTTGATTATAAAACATGAGAAATAGAAAAAAAATGTTTTTAGTCACTTAGTGTAACAGTTTTATTCCCTGCCCTTCCTCAACTTCAGGCTACTCTGACTGTTCTTCTGTGCTCATCTCCAGCTGCACTGGAGGGGATGGGTGTGTTATATTTGGTGAACAGATCGATGAGTACCTGCTCACCCAAAAAGGCAGCATCGGTCAACACCACGTTTAAATCTCAAATACACGGGTGTGTCGCCACGGCATTTATACATGATGAAAGTAACCCAAATACATAAAACTAACGACTCGCCGTCGAATGGTCGACACAAAACGCACAATAAAATCCTTCGGCCACGTTAATTTGGCTTGAAACAGCTGGGTTTTCTAAGGATTTCCATTAGTAACCCACAACCAACCGGCAGACAGTTAGCGTCTATAGGTACTCAACAGATTTAATGAAAAGTAATAAAAATACATGAAAATAACGACTCACCGTCGCGTGGTATACACAGAACACAAAATAGAATCCCCCGGCCGCGTTAATTTGGCTTGAAACAGCTGGGTATTCTAAGGATTTGTCCAAGTACCCAGCACAAACAGCTAGCCACGGAATTAGCCTCTGAGTTCACCTCTAACCCGGAAGCTGTCGAGATGGAATAGTCCATTTTTAGTAGGGGGATAATGAAATCAACCGTTTTTTAAATTGCTTATTTAATGATTGTTTTCATCGTAACTATAATTATTTTTATGTTAAATGTAGATTAACAAGCAGGATCAATGTTAGGAATTAGGTGACTGGCCGGGGCGCGGCGGGGCCGGGGCCTCATGCTGATGGGATCCCCAGGCATTTACCTACATGGTAGATCCCCCCCTCTGCTCCCTCCCCCCTCCAACCCTCCCTCACCCTCACACCCTCCTCCTCTCTGCTGTTTACGGTAGGGAAAAAGGTAAAACAAGCAGCATTATGAGCTTGTAAATAAGTTTATTGGTTTTTACTGATAGATAATTAGTTATTAGCGGTACTGCATTTTAAATAAAAATAGCAGAAATCCGCTTATGAATTATAAAAGTTAGTCAATTCACAAAAACGCTGACAAAAAGTTTAGGTCCACTGTAAGCGGAATAGCGATTTAGCGCTCCCCTAGCGGTCTGTGCCCACCTTTGCTAACAATACAATAATTTTGTCTAAATATTGATAACTTTAATATTATATATCTACCGTGCGGGTCTATAACCTGATCTAATACTGTGAAGTTAACATTTTTATTTATTAAAATTGCCACCCCTCTTTGTCTTGAATTATAACATGCTGAGAATACATTAGGAAACTCTGAAGATTTAAGCTCCTCCACAGTTGATGCCAATTTATGAATTTCTTGGAGTAATACAACATCTGCCTTTAATCTTTTAATCTGGTTAAAAATTCTATATTTTTTACGTTGGCTACCGGCTCCATTAATGTTCCATGTGACAAACCCTAAGGTACCCATACCTGTGCTAATGATAATATAGCTAAACCACACCCATTGTCACAAATACAAAAGATAGTAATATATCCAGACAAAAACATATTCCTTAAAGGTTAATTATATATTGAATCAGGGAAGTTTTCATTTATGAAGTAAATGTATGGATATATAAAGATGAATGTGAACCCCTGTGCTTGTGCTCTGACAATTGTTAATTTAGAAAAATATAGACAGGAAAACAAAGAGAGATGATATACATGAAAACATAACTCAGATAAGAAAAAATAACAAAAGAACCCTCCTACCACATCAAGTGCCATCACACCTTGTGTACCACCACGATCTGTGTGACCCCACCAACCGAGCTGTGCTGAAGAAAATAAATATAGCTGGTAAGTAATATTAATAAATACTATATTTAATAATATCAATTAATATTAGCAACCGAAATAATTCTTACCTTGATTATATGGCTAATACAGCCAAGGAGTAGCCTCTGGATCTCTAAACAGCTGACCGTTTATGTAGAGTTTATCCACCGAGATGTTAGCTCTTCTTCCTTCGCTAATATTTTTCTTTCTTATTGGGAATAAAATGCGCCGTCTATTCAGAATTTCTACAGGAAATTGATCGTTCATACTGAAATGTGTGTTACGAAGTTCCCTACCTCGGCTTTTAACCTGTTCTTTTTGCTTGAAATGTTCAAATTTAGCTATTATTGGCCGTGGCCTAGTAGTATTCTCAGGTTTTTTACCTCCCAGGCGGTGAACTCGATGAAAAGTGATCGATTTGACAGTGTCACTCGGCAACTTTAGCTGGTTCTGAATAAAGGCCCGGACCGAGGCCTCCGGATCCTCCTCCGTTTTCTCCGGAATTCCAGAAAAAACTAGATTTTCCCGCATGCTTCTAGCTTGGATATCTAACAATGACTCTTTCATTTTCTTATTATCGCCAGAAAGCTGCGTAATCTGGTCTGTTATTTGTCTCACGGTCCCCTTCAACTCCGTATTTTCTTTAGCTAGAGATGCTACCTGGTGTTGACTGAACTCGAGCGATTCTCTCAAACTCTGGAATTCTTTGTGTAACACCTCTACCAAAGCCAGCCGGGCGTCTAAGCTAGACAACTTCTTGTCTATTGATTCCAATATAGCCGTGAAGCCTGAATTGTCCGCGGACGTTTCTGTCGAGCTATCTGAGCTACCCTCTCGGTGTCGTTTAGCTAACGGGGCATTAGCTGACTCGCTAGCAGCGCCGGATGTACTGGTTTTGCTCATGACTAGCTTTTCAAAATAATCGTCAACAAACAATTCTAGGCTCTTCAAAGTTTCCCCGTCCAGCTTTGTTCAGCGAAAAAATAAATCGTTATTAAATTTTAGTATCCCTTTTTTTATGACCTTACATTTAATTATATAAATGTATTTAAATAAATATGGACTTACCAATGATTTATAGTCATACTCACGCACAGGTTTAAAGTTTTCCTCAGCAGCAGCTCATAACACCTCCGCACCTAGTGGAGGCTGGAACACATGCCCGTCCATGGAGATGAGTTCCAACACGAAAGGATACCACCAAATGTCTCTGATCTTGATGTAATCCAACAAGTGGAAAAAATCAAAAATTATAATCCCATGCAGTTTTTGGAAATTCCATACTGTTCGTAGGTAATCCCATTGCAGTAAGCTTTTAATCCCTTGGAAAACTGAGTCTGTTAACTCTTGGAAAACAAAGTCTGTGATCCTTTGGAAAACAAAGTCTTATAATCCACAGCGGTAATTCCACATCGATTAGAGTTGGTGATTTCATCAGCAACAATTGTTTTTATAATCAGCATGTAGAGGGGATCCCTCGATTGACGCAGAGGAGGCGACCCTTGGATGGAGGTTGAAGACCAA
Organism: Garcialebias charrua; assembly: GCA_038048925.1. Classification (NCBI taxonomy): domain Eukaryota; kingdom Metazoa; phylum Chordata; class Actinopteri; order Cyprinodontiformes; family Rivulidae; genus Garcialebias; species Garcialebias charrua. The sequence continues at coordinate 20,453 of JBBPBX010032230.1, read as the reverse complement.
GCGTTGGAGCTGCAGGTCCCCACATCGAAGGTTGTTGGCTGGTTGGTTTCCAGTCCGTGCCACTCTGGTTCTATGTGTCATGCAATTATGTGGTTTTAGGTGGGCTTATGATTGGGATTTTACATTAGCCTTACCTATATGCACCTGGTATGTAAGCTATCATGGTTTAGATCAGCTATAACTACCAATTAAGGGGTGGATCATGCATCAAAAGTTAAATATAGGGATCTACGTCTATAGACGGTTCAGGAGGGCTTCTGTAACGAAGGCCTCTTCTTCCAAACTATTCCTCCATTCATAACTTAGCTTAAAGTTAAACTAAAATAGAAAAGAAAATATAGTTTGGTCTAAATGTCTGTTGTCCTTTAAGACGACGACGTAGGATTTGGTATTCCCTATAAATTTTGAAGTCTATGGCGAGACTCATCAAAATGAATAGATGATCTAGAATAGAATCGATCGAATCGGTTCAAATTAGAAATTGTGAAACCAGTGTAGTTTATGGTACCTAAAGTAGCTTTAAACTACATTGATTCTTCATTGACTGAGGTTTAACAAAATGAAACTGCATGTTGGCATAGTTAAATCCATTTAAGTCTTTAACTTATCATTAATAAAAACCTCTTTTGGCTGGGGTGTTCAGAAAACAATACCAAATTTCAATAACAACAAAGTAATGATTAAGCAACAAGAAAACAACGTTTCACTGCTTCAACTCACTCCTGTCGTCAGATTCCAACATGTATCACACAATAAAAACAGGTCTTAGCTTTATAACCGATGTCAATTAAATCCTGCAGATTTAAACGGTTGTTAAGGTTAGTTTTTTGTTGTGGGTTTTTAGACTTAGCGTTTCTAAGTTCTAGTTGGAATGGTTTCTTTTAGCAACTAATATAGTTTAAACTGTTTAGTTTATTTACTATCGTGTGCTTGGACGACCTTAATTTCCCATGAAGTCTGTGAGTTTGCGAGATCTTTGTCGTTTGTGGGGTTATTGAAATCTTTGTCTTTGTCTTGGGCATGACCTAACATCACCCCCCTGAGGTCATGGGGGACCACGAACACAGGTGAGGACGTCCGTCCATGGGCACAAGTTAGGATGCCAATGTTTAGTTTAAGCTGTTTTCGCAGCTGAGAGTAGACAGTACACAGGAACCTGTTAGTTTTCGGCCAACGTTTCTTCTTACGTTTACCTCTTTCTGTGTAATTCAGGTGTGTCACAACTGTCGGCACAGTCGCAGGTGTGTCTGATTGTTCAGACTGCGACGGGTCACTGTTGTTGGTGTGCGAGCGTTTCCCCCCTTTGTCTGAAGAGGGGCTCTTTGAGTCTGTAGAAACTGTGTCATTTCTGATTAGTTCTAGACTCAAATGCTCTTGAACCAAGGTTTCATCGAAAGCTTGGCTGATTGCCGATTTATCTGTCCCAGAGGACAGTACAGCGTCTTCGGTGTGGGATCCGTGGATCTCCACACCTTCTTCTACCTGTGGTAGGTAGTGTTCAGTGAGTGCTGATTGTTTTAGCTCACAGAGGAGGTTCTCATGTTGGGCCCCGGTTGGGTCCAACTGTTGTGTCTCTTCTGCCTCAACTGTATTTGAAGGTTCACTTACCGGGCTTATGCTCTCGGTTGGGGAGTCATCCGTGCCTTCTGCGGTACCATCTGTTAGACAGACCGTGTCATGACCTTCAGGATCTTGTTGACTGTCAGCATTTTGTATGCTGTCCGCATCTTTATTTTCAACATCTGTGGCATCTGTGTCGATGTTATTAATGTTAACTGTGTGCTCTGAGTTTTTGTGAAAGATAGTGCTACACATCGCTCCAGGTAGGTCAGTGTTGATAGTGTCATTATCAATGATAACGCCACTCATTGTATCAGGTTGGTCAAGCACTGTAACATTCAAATCTACTAACAAACTACTTACTTCCTCTGTCTCTTCCGAGCATAGAGGTGTTGGGCCATTTTTCTGGAGCATTCGTGACTCTTTGCATGTCTCAAACTGTTCTGTTCGAGGCGGGAGGTGCAGTTCCGAGGCTTTGGGGTTTCTGTTGGGACCACGCATTGTTACATGAGTTTAGGTCCTCATACTTCAATTCCTTTTGAAGTTCACCCACCGGTAGACCTTGGTTTTCACCCACCTGGTTCGTTCTGAACCATTTTGGGTCTCTTAAAGAGTCAACACCTACCTTTTGTGGTTCATCGCTTGTCTCAGACTTTTCAATCTGAGGTGCTTTAGTTCAGACGTTTTACCGACGGCTAAACGCTCTAATCAACCTTTAGTTCCAGCTGGTACCAACCTTTCGTTGTTTGTCAGTTTGAGAATCTTGTTTATTCTTGCTTGCATTATCCAACTCTTCCAACAACCGACGTATGTTCTCCCTCTCCTCTGAAGTCAGAGGGCCTCTGATACGACAGCGTTTATTCTCGCTTTCTATAGGAGAGAGAACCTCTTCTATTTTTAGCGACTGGGATATGACCTTTTGACCTGGGCACACCTCAGAGGGTGTTTTGCTTTGCATGTGAGCCTCAAAGACCTTTATAGCACCCTGTTTTATTTCATTCAAAGATGTTACTTCTAATTGACACCAGGTGTATAATGGCAACTTGAATCTAATATCAGAGATTAGATTATTTCTGAAAACAGATTTGAAAAGCGTCTGCTCTTCCAGGCCTGGTTCCTTTATGTCGCCTGAATACGCCTTGAAAATTCTGTCATAGAAACGCAATGGATGTTCATCTTTTCTCTGCAAGACATTTCGGGCAGCTAAGTAGTCACCACACAATGAGAGAGATTTTCTCTCTGTGCGAGGTGCAGGGGGAGCAGGTCCTCGGCTTTGGGGTCCCTCTTCGGATCCTTTGATGTATGAGTCTACTAGAGGCACATACTGTATGAGCCTTGGACGCGCACCTTCTTGAACTTCCATCTTTGTTTTGATTTTTTGTGAAAATCAATAAGACAGTTCGTATTTTAATGTGTGCAAATAAATCTTCACTTTTAATGTAGCACTGAGTCAATCAAACTAACCAGCTGTGTGGTTTAAGTGTTTCACCGTGTAATAAGTATTTCTATTCATAGGTACCTTCTTTCAGGACTTACCCTTAATGAACCTGTAAAAGTTAAATGCCCTCTTGCAGTGTTAACTTTATATATAACTTATTTTTTAACAACAGTTACTAACTAACACAAGCATGATTTTCGTTTTACTTACTCAAACACTTTTTAAAAGAGTTGAAATAAATGCAATATTCACACTAAAATGTTCCCAGGAAGCTGCTCCATCATGCCTTAAAAAGATGTATTGCAGTTTGGCTAAACTGTTTTGCTGTATTTTGACAGTTATCAGGAGTGAAAATAGGATTTCTTGTTTGTTATTTTAAATATTTTTTTATTTAAAATAAACTGGAGTTTTTGTATGCTCAACATAACATTACAGATGTTTTAAAATAAATGCAGAGGGTTTAGCATCTATTCTGTGTAAATGTTTCTTGTTCTCATTCTTTTAACCAGCAGATTGCAGGTTTTCAAAGCTTAAATTACCACAATGTGACTGTAATTACTCATTCTGGCCGCTATAGAGGCGCTGTTGGCTCTAAGGCCGCGTTGACTACCTTTTAGCATTTAGCCGTAGCGTTAAACTAATTCGGATAAACGTCAACTTTTGGGATGAGTTTTAGCCTGGATGTGACAATCGCCTAAACAAACGTTCATTTAAGAAACGAATGGATTTGTTTAAAATGTTTAGAACAAGGTCTGTGGATTTTTTAGATGTAAAAAGAAACGATCTTTTTCCTTTTTTTTTCTCTATCTGGGTGATGTCACTTCCATTGACGTGTCGTTCGTGTTGCATTTAGGGACGTGCGTGCAGTCGGACGTTTGAGTTCTACCGACGTCTAAACGCTCTAAAACCCCTTTAAATATCTCAAAACACTGCGGTTAAACAGTTTTTGACGATATTTTATGCCTACAAACGAAACAAACCAGACTATCTGTCAGAATTGTGTGAACAAAACTGAAAATTGACGATCAACTGCGTATCACGTGATCACCTTGAACCAACCACAGCATGACAACAGATGTTATGAACGTAGCGTCAGCATATAGCTTATCAAACCTAGACTCTTTTTCAACTCATAAAACGCTAAAATTCACCACAAAAATTCCGTGAACGAATCGTTTCACATCAGAACAGTTTTACCAAGCTGCGCCCAGTAAAAATAGCAAGATAAATGTCGCCAACACGGACTTTTTCCGTACAGCAACACGTCAGAGCTAAATGGACCGGGACCAGAACCTCGATCCGACAGCTTCAGACTACAAGATGCTATTATTCCTGCTTGAAATGTAACGATACCACTCGACAGCAACTTTCCAGATGTAATGAATTGAGCTTATTAGGCCAGTTTGACACGGCGGTCAAACGTAGATGCGCTTTTATCTGTGACACGTCAGCAAAGAGTCCAAACGACCCAGAACCAGAACCACACAGCAACATCAAATTTTAACCCAAAAACTTCAACAAACGTTTACAAGTTGAGTAAAGACAATTCCTCAGCTTCAAGTGACATTAACCAGCAGTTTCCTGCAGCTTGACACACTTTCCCAGCCAAAAAACTATCGTTTTCAGAGTCTAAAAACTTGGACAAAATTATGCCAACATTCAAAGTACAGAAATATTAAATATTAAACTTTTCAGAGACCTGTTCACGGGCCACCAATGTAGTAATATAGGAAGGGGTCAGTTTACTGACTTACCTATATTTTAGATGTATAAATTGGCAGGGTTTAGACTGACACAAAAATACATCATTAATTAAACGAGTTCTCTCTTTTTCAGTTTAATACCAATAATTCTATACCTTGACCAGATGTAATTCACAGGAAACGTTAAGCAGGACTGCACCATTTATTTAACATAATTATAAATTACATCACACATTTGTACATGATTGGTTGATTATTTTTCCTATAATTAACTTCAGCACAGATGAAATATAGGAACAACAGAACAAGTGAAGGATGATATTTTACTCATTTCTGCTGGTACATTAACTTAGTTTCTGGCTTAGGAAGATAAAGGTTTAGGAGGAGAAAAATGGAGGAAGAAAAGTTAAGAGTCAGGGAGTTATCTTGATGTGTTTAACCAGAAGCATGGCAGCTCTCCGGCTGAACTCGGCTACACGTTGGTACCCTTGGCAAAGCATTTGACGACTTTTACCTCGTGAAGATGGTCAGTCTCCCTCGGTCCAGTTTGGTCAGTTCGTTTACCATTCTCAGCGTCTCCAGACGTGCGCCTTGACTCGAACCGAAAGTAACGGCAGCTCCTGGTGTTGTTTTCAAGATAAGACGTTCCTTAAAGGAATGTCAATAAAAGAGAGCTTTTTCAGCTGTTGAAGATGACTTATAACTTGGCATGTTATAAGCCTTTAACTGAATGACGTGGTCATTAGCGTGTTGACCAGACGATCATCAGTTCTTTGGGGAACCTCATCATGGGTTGAGGACCTCAGCAAACTCCGTCAGTTCCAGCAACAGCTTAGAACTTTAAGGAAGGATCTCAGATCAGTGACTTGTTGTTTCCCCATTGGTCCAAACGAACCAGTGGGATGAAGGTCACTCGGATATCAGTTTTTAGAACAGAGAAGAAGTTGTTTAGAATGAAGAGAGAGAAACAGATTGACTGGAGCCAGCTTCATAAAACAACTGATTAAAACTGTGTTCTAACTTCTAACAAAACTGATCGAGTTCAGTCTGACATATTAATTCACTTTCACCGTTTGATTCATCATATGAAGAAGTGATCATTATTTTGAAATAACATTGGATTTCCAACTTGAATTAAACAGTTTGAATTAAACAGTCTTTGACTTAACAAACATTGAATTCAATAATGCTTATACAAGTAACACAAGGTTATTCATTAACACAAAAATAGAGGAATAAGAGAGTCTCTTATGACTTATTGTGTTTTGATTCAAAATAATGTAATAAAATAGTGTCAATGTCTTTTTTCTGAGAGTATCAGTGAAAAGGTGTCACTGAGACATATCAAAGAGACGAAGGTGTATCAAAGACCACCGTCTGTATCACTACACCTCTCAGACAACGTACTCAAAAAGAGTTATCTTTCTCCCATGGGGTTCAGTATGGTGTCCGGATTCTGTCATGATGGCGTCTCTGCGTTGTGAACCCATGTGCAGGAGAAAACGAGAAAAACTTTTTAAGCGGAGGACACACAGAGGAAGTAGCGTGCATGAAGCCTTGGTGGGACAAGGACAATCCGGACACAAAGACTAGACACCAAGGGGCTGAATATATACTAACACTGACGAGTAGGAATGAGAGACACCTGCAGTGATTAGGATTACACACAGGTGAGACAGTGTAGAGTGACAGGAGGAGGAATGCTGAGTAGGGACTGGTAAACATGAGGGAGAGACAACATGAAAAAACATGACAGGAGCAGAGCCTGTCAGCCTTGTAGTTGGCAACAACTACATGCCGGTCCCAAGCCCGGATAAATGGGGAGGGGTGGGGCAAGCAATGGCAAACTACCCCACTATCTTGCCGAAATACCTTATGGATCAGTACAATCAAAGACGTTCAGATATGGTGCCGGAAAGAGAGACCCCTGGGCTGGAAGGCACCTATCATCAGTGGTGGGCAACACTAATTAAAAAATTAGTTCCACAATTTCTAAAACGCTTATTAATTTTTTTAGGTCCACAATTTCAAAAGCACAAATGTCTTATGAAAATTAGGGGAAGCTAATCTAATCCGCTATTTATATATATATATATATATATATATATATATATATATATATATATATATATATATATATATATATATATATATATATATATATATATATATATATATATATATATATTATATATATATATATTTATATATAGCCGGCAGCGTTATGCAAAATTTGCACTACACTGCCAACTGAAAAGTAACAAAAATGATCCTAAAAGGATGAAATTACAAAAATCAAAGGATTTATTTAATACTTTACGTACATATATTCTATTCGGCCACGAAATTAACAAAAAATAGAATGAACTTTTAATCCCTAAAACCACTTTTAAATCTCAAATACACGGGTGTGTCGCCACCGCATTTATACATAAAAGTAACCCAAATACATAAAACTAACGACTCGCCGTCGAATGGTCGACACAAAACACACAATAAAATCCTCCGGCCACGTTAATTTGGCTTGAAACAGCGGGGTTCTCTGCGGATTTATCCATTAGTAACCCAGCACAACCAACCAGCTGGACACAGAGTTAGCGTCTATAGGTAGTCAACAGATTTAATGAAAAGTAACTAAAATACATAAAAATAACGACTCACCGTCAAATGCTGCTGGCATAGACCTAAGGAACCTCGCAGACCTACACAAGGTGAGGTCAGTGAACAAGGCCAGGCAGATTCTGGCAAACCCTGATCATCCACTCCATGACGAGTTCAGATTGCTTCCATCTGGACGCAGGTTTCTACAACCCAAATGTAGAACAAACAGATTTAAAAACTCATTTATCCCAGTAGCAATCAGGTTTCTTAATGCACACTAATTTTAACACTGTTATTTTAATGTTTTATTGTCTTGTGTTTATATGTGTATGTGTGTGTAAGTGCATATGTATGAAACTGTGCACACCTATTGACTGCAAATCTAATTGCCCCTCGGGGATAATAAAGGAACTTGAATATTGAATCTTGAATGGTCGACAAAAAACACACAATAAAATCCTCCGGCCGCGTTAATTTGGCTTGAAACAGCGGGGTTCTCTGCGGATTTATGAAGAGACCGAGCGCAGCCAGCTAGCCACAGAATTAGCCCCTGAGTTCACCTCTGACCCGGAAGATGTCAAGATGGAATAGTCCATTTTTAGTAGGGGGATAAAGAAATCGACCGTTTTTTTTATTGCGTATTTAATGATCGTTTTCATCGTAACTATAATTATTTTTATGTTAAATGTACATTAACAAGCAGGATCAATGTTAGGGATGTAGGTGACTGGCCGGGGCGCGGCGGGGCCGGGGCCCCATGCTGATGGGATCCCCAGGCAACGGCATCATTTACCTACATGGTAGATCCGAGTCTGTTCTCCCCTCTGCTCCCCCTCACACCCTCCCTCCTCTCTGCTGTTTACGGTGGGGAAAAAGGTAAAACAAGCAGCATAAGAGCTTGTAAATAAGTTTATTGGTTTTTACTGATAGATAATTAGTTATTAGCGGTACTGCATTTTAAATAAAAATAGCACAAATCCGCTTATGAATTATAAAAGTTAGTCAATCCACAAAAACGCTGACAAAAAGTTTAGGTCCAGTGTAAGCGGATTAGCGCTTTAGCGCTATCTAGCGTTCACATGCCCACCACTGCCTATCATATTACCAGGGATGATCGTGGACATTTTTCAAGTAGCGAGGGCATTTATGATGTGGACAGGACAAATCCATCAGGACTCCCACCTGCTGATGTGGCTCCCAACAAAAGGAAACATTCTACGTTTTTCAACAATGATTCACAACATTGGCACGTGGAATGTTCGCGGCATGAGCATAGGCAAACTCGAAATCATCAAGCAAGAAATGAAACGACTCCATATCGATCTGCTGGGCATCAGCGAGCTTCACTGGACGGATAATGGATATTTCAAAAGCGATGAATACACTGTCTTCTACTCTGGAAGTGATACCATCAAACGTATCGGAGTGGCCTTCATCGCAACGAAAGCAGTCAGCAAAGCCGTATACTCTTTTAACTTCGTAAGCGATCAAATTATGTCCATACGTATCGCTGGAAGCCTCCGCTCAATCACGGTTCTACAAGCATACGCACCAACAACGGATGCAGCAGAGAAAGACATTGAAGATTTCTATAACAAACTCCAAGAGACAATCGACCAGACCCCAGCTCGGGACATAATCTTCGTAATGGGAGATTTCAATGCGAAAGTCGGATCAGGTGAAGACTTGCCTGCCGTCGGCAAGTTTGGTCTTGGTGAACGAAATGACGTTGGGGACCGTTTGATCCAATGCTGCACAGAAAATCGTCTCTCAGTCATGAACACTTGGTTCGAACAGCCCAAACGTCGGCTGTACACTTGGACAGCACCAAACGGTATACATCGAAACCAAATCGACTACTTCCTATGTCAGCGCTGCTGGAAAAGCTCAATATGATCAACGAAAACTTATCCAGGCGCTGACTTCGGCTCCGATCATCAGCTACTGGTTGCTATAATCAAGATCCGTTTCAGCACCATCAAGAGAACTCCAGCATTATGCCGCTTTGACACAGACAACATCCCCGCCCAATACGCAATGGAAGTAAGGAGCAGATTTGAGGTGTTCAGCGATTTCAACGAAGAGCCTGATGCGATGTGGGCGAAAATCAAATCAATCGTGGGAAAGACAGCGGAGGAAATCATCCCGCTCAAGAAACCAATGAAAAGATTAAAGTGGCTGACAGACGAAGCGATCGAGATCGTCAAGCATCGCCGCATGGCCAAGGCGAGCGGGAACATCGAGGAATCCTCCTCTGATTTTATCTTCAAATGGTGTCCCTATTGAGTTTGTTGATTCCTATAAATATCTGGGTATCCTGATCGATTCACATCTCTCTTTTAAACTCCACGTGGAAAACCTAGTGAAGAAACTGAAAGTTAAACTGGGTTTCTTTTTCAGAAACAGATCATGTCTAACACTGAATGTTAGGAAACGCCTTGTATCTGTGACTTTCCTTCCCTCCATTGATTACGGTGACATTCTCTACATGAATGCTCCTACAAGCACCCTGCGGATGTTGGATGTTGTCTATCATGGTGCACTAAGATTCATAACTGGTTGTGATTATCGTACCCACCACTGCACCCTGTATTCACTGGTTAACTGGACATCATTAACCTCACGCAGACTCTTCCACTGGTACATTTTCATCTTCAAATCACTTCTTGGTCTGCTGCCCTCATACATCTCCTCCTACATGTCTTTGCGTGAGTGCAGCTACAGCGTGCGCTCTCAGGACATGATTACCTGCAGTGTTCCGTCAGTGAGGACTGAACTTGGAAAAAGGGCCTTCTCCTACTCCGCTCCTGCTTCATGGAATATCTTACAAAAAGATCTGAAGCTCTCGACCTTGACTTCTCTAAATGGTTTTCAGAATCTGTTGGAATCCTGGCAAAAACCAATGCAGATTTGTTCCTGTCTTTGATTTTATACGTCTACCTTATAATGTTTTGCTAGTTTTTTGATACTTTGTTAAAAAAATATATATTTTTTTTCTCTCTTTTGTTTTCTATTGTTTATTGTTTGTTTGTTTATTGTTTATTGTTTAAGGAAATTCTACCATTGCTGTTCATTGTTCTTTAGTTTTAGCAGGTCGCTTTCGTAAATGAGCCCATGAGGTTCAAAAGATTTACCTGACTAAATAAAGGTTGAATGAATGAATGAATTCCGTCTACTCAATGCGGCATTCCAAAGAAGGGCCAGACAGGACAAGGAAGCATATTGGAACAACCAATGCGAGGAAATGGAAGAGGCGAATCGACACGGTCACACCCGAACTCTCTTTACCCATGTCAAGCAGGCCAGAACATCATTCACGGCACGCAAAGTGTCTACCATCAAGGACAACGATGGTACATTATTGCAAGAAGAGGGGCAAATCAAGCGACAATGGTGGGACTATGCAAATGAGCTATACGTTGGCAATCCATCAGTCCAACTGGTCAATCAACTCAAACAGATAGACCAGGAACCGGGCATCCTGGAAGAAGAAGTCACTTGGGCTCTAAAACAACTACCAAACAGGAAGGCCCCAGGCACGGATAATTTACCAGCGGAGCTACTCATGCCAGTACCAGTCAAAATCCTTACCAAATTGTGTCAGAACATCTGGATCACAAAATCGTGGCCCAAAGACTGGACAAGATCAGTTTTCGTCACAATTCCTAAAAAAGGCGATCTACAGGAATGCTCCAACTATCGAACTATTGCGCTCATCTCCCATGCCAGCAAAATTCTGCTAAAGATTCTACAAAACCGCATTGCGACAATCATGGAACGGGAACTACCAGATGTTCAGGTCGGTTTTCGCAAAGGACGGGGCACAAGGGATCAAATCGCGAACCTACGCTGGATCATGGAGAAGGCTAGAGAGCACCAGAAGGACGTCTATATGTGTTTCATTGACTACACCAAGGCGTTCGACTATGTGGACCATGACAAACTCTGGGCGTGTTTGAAACAAATGGGCGTACCAGAATACATTGAACAGTTGATACGAACACTGTACTCCAATCAGGAAGCAACTGTCAGAACATCGTGTGGTAACACCGACTGGTTCAAAATCGGTAAAGGCGTCAGGCAGGGATGCATTTTATCTCCAACTCTGTTTAACCTGTACTCCGAAACGATCATGCGATGATGCAACCTGGACAAGACCATAATCGGAGTCCATATTGGAGTTGCTCCCGGTAGGACTGGAAAGCACCTTGCATGGTAGTCTGCCGCCACTGGTTTATGAATGTGTGTAGCATTCAATATATGTGTATCACTTTGAGATTTTCAGTAATGAAAAGTGCGTTATAAATTGAATTAATTATTATTATTATTATTAGTAGGACTATCAACAACCTGCGATATGCGGATGACACAACTATACTTGCAGAAAGTGAAAAAGACCTGGAATACTTGAGCCGACGAGTTCAAGAGGAAAGTGAACGCATGGGACTGTACCTCAAAATCAAGAAAACGAAAATAATGACAACGGCATGCAATGATGCAGTAAACATCAAGATCAACGATGAAAAGATCGAGCCAGTCCAAGATTTCATCTTCCTGGGAGCCAAAATTGACCGAAACGGCGAATCCGGACCAGAGATCAAAAGGTGGTTTGCACTTGGCCGGGCCGCAATGCAAGGAATGGATAAAGTCTGGAAGAGCAAAGACGTGAGCATTGCGACAAAAACGAGACTCGTCAACGCCATTGTCTTTCCCATAGCAACATATGGATGTGAAAGTTGGAAAATCAGGAAGCGGAAAGAAGAAAAATCGACGCTTTTGAACTCTGGTGTTGGAGAAAACTACTGCGCATACCCTGGAAATCGCGGAAAACAAACAAGATTGTCCTGGACTGTATTAAGCCGAAAATGTCGCTTAAGGACAAAATTGTCAAACAGCAACTGTCCTTTTTCGGCCACGTTATGCGTACAAAATCACTGGAGACTTCGATGATGCTGGGCAAAGTGAGCGAGACGAGAAGAAGAGGACGGCAAAGAATACGCTGGCTTGATACAATCAAATCGGCCACCAGCAAGACGATCGCAGAACTCAAAGTAATCGTCGAGGACAAGAACGCTTGGAGAGGACAGATCCATAAAGTGGCCAAAAGTCGACTTCGACTAAATGGCTAATCATCATCATATACACACACACACACACACACACACAC
>JBBPBX010032229.1:10442-34008 GCA_038048925.1 Garcialebias charrua | reverse complement strand
ATTCAGTTTTGGTCAAAGCTTGAAAGAGCCGCTACAGAGGGACCAAAGAGCGCAGGTTGCAGACCCCTGATGTAGACTCTACTTGAACTAATAATTTCAGTCCAGTCCAGTCAGAATTAATTTCTATTTGTCCAAACTGAGGTTGCTCAGAGTTTTCTACAACAGGTAAGCTGTTGATTGTTTATAACCCTTCCACAGTCTCCCACTTTCAAAGATCCATACTGTTGCTTTAGAGCAGAAGACATAAATCAACCTTTAAATTTCTTCATCTGTTTTCTTTCTTATTAAAACAATGTCCTGACATGAACACAGATCCATATTAAACACAATGTATACTATGTGTACTTTTAATTTAAAGCAAACAAAGCTTTATTTAAAGCTTGCATGCAAACTATTATCAATTTTATTTTTTTGTCTGAAGTGCAATATTTTGCAGACCTCTCTCAAAGGCAACGCCGGGACAGTTGTGTGGCATTAATAACTTTCTCCTTTTCATGTACATTTTGTCCAGCATTGTTGTTGTGAAGAAGAAAAAAAAAATCTATTAAAATGTAAACAAACTGTTGGTAGTTTCTTTCTGAAGGAGTTGATAAAAAGTTGTTAACTAATACAAGTGATGAAACATGTCTGTGCAGCTGGTGTGTGTTTGGACTCTGAATGAGACGAGCAGCATTCAGGCCTCCTGTATGCCCCCACACCCCCACCCCACGCCTCGCCACACTGGCTGCTCTTTGCATATTTGTAGAGCTGCCGGCAACTGCATCGTGGGTAGCGACAGCGACGAACACCAGCAGAGTGCCAAAAGATTCAAAGACGCGCCTCGGAGCAGACAGAGGAGGAAAATCAAACATTTCTGTCACTTGGCCGTCCCTGATAGTTCCCTGTCCCTCAAAGCTCGTTTTCATCTGCTTTCACTGGTTTACTCTTACAACACGTGCATATGAAATAAAACGTTCGATAAATTGTCGACACTGAGGCCAGGATGCAGCTGCTCATGTTAATGCAGGTTTTCACTTTTAATAGTGTGAATTGCTAAGCATTCACACTATTGCGATCCTCTTCTGTGTGCGTTTTTCTGCATGATTCTCATCCTGCAGTTTTTAAGTTACAGTATTTCAACAAATCATAAATCAAAACGTTCAGCTCTTTCAGAACAATCCTGCTATGACTTTTGGTATTGGTGCTATTTTAGCTTATTGAAATATTTAGCCTTTTTTGCCACTTTCTTCTCAAAGAAAATGAATTGCGTTCATTTTACATCCTTCAAATCTTTAGATGTTTACAACCTTTTACGGCTCCTTTCACATTTTGTTCTGCTTCAGCTTCTTTTAGCTTCCTTGTGCAAATTTAAACTTTTTCAGCTACTTTTTGCTTATTTTAGCTGTTTTGTGCTCCTTTCAGATTATTTCTGTTAGTGTTAACTACAACATTTATGTGCTTCTTCTAACTTTAGTCTGCTAATTTCAACTTCTTATGCGAGTTGCTTTTTCTTCTATTTCAGCTACTACAGTATGTAGCTGTTTTATGACAATTTTAGCTTTTTCAGCTAATTCCACATTTTTGCTCTAATTTCTTTTTTCAGTCTAACTCATCAAATATGTGCTCGCACTTCCTCCTATAATTTAAGCTTCTTTCGATTGTTAGCTACTTTTCAGCTGTTTTCATTTGCTAATTTCAGCTTATTTCAGATCATTCCACTTTTTTGTGTTCATTTCAGCTCTTAATTTAGCAAACATTTGTTTTTTGTTTTCTTCTGCTAATTGAAACTTGTTCTAAAGAATATGGACATAATCTCGCTCTATTTCAGTACAATGATAATATTCATTCATTCATTCATTCAACCTTTATTTATACAGGCTAGCCTCGTTGAGTCACGGGGACTCATTTACAAGAAGGACCTGTCTCACTCACACTAAACAACCATCCGCTCTCACACTCACACATAAGGTCAATTTAGAGTCACCAATCAACCTAACAAGCATGTTTTTTGGTCTGTGGGAGGAAACCGGAGTACCCGGAGGAAACCCACGCGTGCACGGGGAGAACATGCAAACTCCACCCAGAAAGGCCCCCGGACCGGGATTTGAACCGGCAACCTTCTCGCTGAGAGGCAGCAGCTCTACCAGTTGTGCCACCGTGCTGCCCATATATATAATCTTATTACTTGTTTCTGTTGTTCACAATTAAATCTGCTGACGAGTAATTAGCAAGTCTATCACAGGGACACATATAAACAACCATTCACTCTCTCACTCACACTTAGGGACTGTTTACACGGACACTGTGTGGGGGAAACGCAACTTTTGGGTATGTTAATTAGGTTGAAAGTTTTGCGTTGACATGGGCGAATTCTGTGGATACGACTCTCTCCCCCCCACCCCCGTACTCATGAATTTACTGTAGTTACCATGCTGGGCCATTAGATGGCGCTGTGATTTTTGGAACCTTCACTACTGCGCACGCGTGCCACTGCTGCCTGAGGTAAACAAACAGAGCACACGAGGCAGCCTGTTTTCCTCTCTGGCTAAAAGTTCAGCTAAACTACAAGTTGTTGTCAACAAGTTAACAACAAGTTAAAGCTGGAATTTGGATAAGAGTCAACAGATCGGACACCGAGTGGGGCCGCTTCATCTGCACACCAGTTGCTGAGCAGAACCAGAACCGAGTCAACATGTCTGACTTTAGTCCGTGAGAATCAGCTGATTTACAGCAGGGCTACAAGGTAAACCATGTTCTTAATAATGTTTCCTTGTGTTTAGTTCGATCACAGAACAACCAACTGAGGTTTTATTTTTATTTTTTTCCTGCGAGGTCGAAGCTGTTCCACGAAGCGGACCGGCGGTTCGGATCTGGGTCCAGTGTCCACCAGGATGAAAACAACAGAGTCCAGTTCATTAAAGTTCGGTTAACGTGTTTTTAAAAGTGTTCAATTTAATTCTCAGTGTTTGTGACATGAGTTTGTGGTGTTGAATAAATAAATAAATTAAAAATCAACCTGGTGTCTTCATTTTCAACATGCAGCATGTTAGGCATGACGTAACGAGTCCAGATAGCTTCATTTAGCTCAGATAAATGTAAATATCTCCCACGCTAACATAAATACTGTTTATTATTGTTAAACTGTTAATATATAGCACATTTAGTATGTTATAGTGCAGCGTGACACGTGAAATGTCCGACTGCCTCGTTAACAGACAACTGGATCCAGGCAGCTGCTCTCTTCCAACACAGATGCAGGTAAGGTGTAGAATAATTAAATATGAGAATCAAAATATATTCCATCAGCTATAGTTCAGAAAGTGGTGCGTGTGTCCACTGTCCAGTCCACCGCCATTGTTAAAATGCCGGCTGTCTGCGCGTGCGTGCTGCGTGCATGTGTTCAAACAAAAGCTCCACGGGAGATGTTTACATTATCAACGGGGGGTCAGCGAAAAACTTCCACCTTGAGAGCAGGGTCAGAAAAGTATCGGAGTCATCGAGGGGGGCCAGCAGCGTCGTGTAGGCGATAAGCAAAGTCGCAAAGAGAAAGTAGCGGTTACACTCAAAATACGCGCCGTGTAAACTGGCCCTTAGAGACAATTTAGAGTTACCAATCAGCCTAACATGCATGGTTTTGGTCTGTGGGAGGAAACCGGAGTACCTGGAGGAAACCCACGCATGCATGGGGAGAACAGGCAAACTCCACCCAGAAAGCCCCCGGACCGGGATTTGAACTACGGACCTGCAAAATGTCCAGAGGACCAGACTTAGCTTCTTAGATTTTTCTACCTGGATTATTGAGCATTCATCAGGGTATACAATGATTGACAACTGCAGTTAACTGGAACTCTTTAGTGAGTGACTTGGATTAACTTGCATTCACAAAGTGAGTTGAATGTAGCAGCTCTAAAGTCACACTTTGTACTGAACACTGCTGTTGGTCCAACAAACCTTGGGGTATCTGATTCCAGTGGAATACTTTGCTTCCTGCTAACATCACAGTTGTATATTTCTATGAAGGCTCTCTTTGAATTGGTGGTTAAGTTTGCTCTTCACCTTGATCATTAAAGTCGTTATTTGTGCTTCTTTGTCAGAAATCACTCGGCAGGTGAATGAAGTGTGTGCACACTTACAGGAGTGTATTTGTGTCTCTGACAGAGGAGGTACAGTACATCTGATGTTTGTCTGCCTGCATTTCCCTGTGCTTCTGCCTCCAACAGAGACTGGCTAATTTAAAAGCTAATGAGCTGATTAGTGTTTGGTCATTGGTTTTACCACTAATGATCTCATGTTGCTCTTGGTCCTGATCGACTCTGGTGCTGCAGGCCAGCGCCTCATGGGGTCGACACAGTTATTAGTCACATTCTTAACCAAAGCTGAGGGTTTCTTTTCAAACTGAACTGAACTGATTTTCAGCTCAATTTCATTCAAAACTCAAAGGAGTCACATGCACAGAAAGTCACCTGCACTCCAGATATCTGGAGTTTCTTTTATATTAAGAGGACACAACATTAAGGGTTTAAAAACAATTCAAATTAAGAGCTTTGTTGTGATTTGGCACTCATGGGAAACTCTTTTTTTTTATTTCAGTTCTTAGGGCTCTTATTTTCTGAAAGGTTTTTATGCTTTTATTTTATTAATTTATAATAAGACATGTTTTGTTATTTTTCTTGATTGTTTTTTCTGTTTTAGAATTATTTTTATTTAATCCTCATGAAGTTATTTGTATCACGTGTGTTTTCAGAAATAGATCCTTTCTAACTCTGAACACTAACACCTTGTAACTGCTACTTACCTTCCCTTCCTTACTGGCTGTAACTATCGTACTCACCACTGCACCCTGTATTCACTGGTTAAATGGACATCATTAACTTCATGTAGACTCTCTCACTGCTACATTTAAATCACTTGTTATTCTGTTGTCTTCATACATCTCCTCCTACATGTCACTTTGTGAGTGCAGCTACAGCGTGCACTCTCAGAACATAATTACCTGCAGTGTTCCCTCAGTGAGGACTGAACTAGGCAAAAAGGACTTCTCCTACTCCGCTCCTGTTTCCTGGAATATCTTGCAAAAATATCTGAAGCTCTCGACCTTCACCTCTCTAAGTGTCTTCAAACATCTGTTAAAGACCGTGTAAAGTAAAATTAAATTTGTGTTTTGAGTTTGTCACACGGCATAAATATGTGTTATTAATCACCCATATAAATCTGACTGATTAAAAACATTGTTTACCTTATAAAATTAAGTCTCAAAAATAATGAAAAAACATGATTGTGCCCTGGTCTGAAACGCTGGGGGCGTGTCAGCGCGTGGGCGTGGTTTCAGCGCAGTACTGCGCCCCTGTCCTGCCCCCTGAGCTGAGCTGTGTGTGGAGAGGCAGACAGGTGCAGCAGTAAACCTGCTCTGTTTTTATCTGAGTTCTGGCTGTAACAGCAGCTCATTTTTCCAAGAGTTACGCTGTTTTTAGTGCACTAACAACTCTGGTTTTGTTTTTAAAGTTGAGGACACAACTATAATTCATAACTCCGCTGTTATGTGTTTAATAATAAGCGCTATTTTAGAAGATGAGCGGACTCGCTGCACCCGGTCCGACCCGGTCACATCGCATGCGGGGTCTGTGTTGGTGATTAAAATAAAGAGTAATCACGTTGATAACTAAGTATGCAATGGACCTGTCGCATTTTCTTAGCAAAAAAGGAGCTTGTGAACTTGTAGGGCACAGGCTTAGCAATAAAAAAAAGAAGAAAAAAGAAAGAAAGAAAGAAAAGAAACACCTATTACAGAGACTCGGTATAAAACCACGCGGTATAAAAACACGTTATGATTTGTACATTTATTACATTCGGTAGTTACTGTGCACTAAATGGTCAACACTTAGATTATTTAAAATAATAAGCACAAACGGCAACTTACTAAGTTTGGACGCGACATTATCCCGCCGTCAGGTGCAGGAAAGGCGGCGGCGGTGTCCTGGAGGGAGACGGTCGGTAGCGGGTGCCCTGACCATTGCGACATCCAGGGAAGATGCAGGAACGAGGCATAATTGATTAGCTAGCTAACAATGAACAAAATATCTATGCTATTGCTATCTGATGCTATCTGCGATTCGCGAGTGAACGGATCCACCGAGGCGAAAAACTAATTTATACGGCTGGAGCTGCAGGGGGTGGGGCTTTAGACCGCGTGACGAAACTCGGTCACATTTAAACCACGCCTAAAAAATCCTGAAACAGAAATATCTTTAAACAAAGTTTGATCTATAACTCCAAAATTAATTGAGCTACAATTTTGAGACTTTTTACTCATTTACAAGATTACAATTATGACATTTATAATGTTTATTGAAGAAAATATTGAAATTCACTTTACACTGTCTTTAAGTTCATGTCAAAAACCAATGCAGACATGTTCCTGTTTTCAGTATTTTATATTGCTTTTTAATGTAGCTGTTTTTGTTTCGTTTTTATATCTTTTTTATTTACTTTTCATTTTATATGCTTTTATGATTGTCTATTGTTGTCTGTACCTCATCTGTGTTCTTTGTTAAAATCAGGTCTCTCTTGTAAATGACTCCTCAAGGCTCAACGAGACTAACCTGTATAAATAAAGGTTGAATGAAAACCAGCTCAATATTTAACTGTGGATCTCTGTCATTTTAAAACTACTCTTCATCCATCCATCCGTCCGTCCATCATCTTGTTCCAGAGTCTGATCATGGGGACAGCTTGAGCAGAAAGAACCAGACATCTCTTTCCACATCCACTTCCTCAGCTGGCATTCCCAGACCAGCTGAGTGACAACATCTTTCCAGAGTGTTCTGGGTCTTCTCTGGAGTTTCCTTCCTGTTGGACATGTGGATCTCTGTCATTTTAAAACTACTCTTCATCCATCCATCCGTCCGTCCATCATCTTGTTCCAGAGTCTGATCATGGGGACAGCTTGAGCAGAAAGAACCAGACATCTCTTTCCACATCCACTTCCTCAGCTGGCATTCCCAGACCAGCTGAGTGACAACATCTTTCCAGAGTGTTCTGGGTCTTCTCTGGAGTTTCCTTCCTGTTGGACATGCCCTATGGAGGTGTCCAAGGGGCATTCTCTCTAGAAGCCTGAACCACTTTAGCTTGCTCCTTTTAATGAGGAGGAGCAGCAGCTCTATTCTGAGTGGCTCACAGATAACTGAACTTGTCACCCTCTCTCTAAGGGAGAGTCTCTCTACCCTGCAGAGAAAACTCTTTTTGACCACTTGTATCTACAGTCTTGTTATTTTGGTCACTACCCAAAGTTTGTGACCGGTGAGGGACGAACACAGACCAGCTGGTACAAAAAGACTTTCATCTTGCGCCTTCTTCACCACAATGGACCGACTCAGAATACATAATACTGTACTGCGAAACCTGCACAGATCTGACACTCCTTTCTTCTCTCACTTGGACTGGCCATTAGCTGGTCGGATTGGTCAGAGCAGAACTCTGTTTCTTCAAACTGAGTCTGTTTATGAAACTGTCCACAAAGAGATATTGTTTGTTCAGAAGTGGTGTGTCCACGTTGCGGCTCCTGAACTCTACTGTTCAGGTTTTAGCAGAGCTGATAAGATTAAGATTTTAAAAAATGATGTAAAGACTAAACCAGTCATGTTCAAGTTTATTTTAAAAAGACACAAAAAAAGAGGATGTTGTGTGTGTGAGGGTGAGTGTCGGGTTTGCAAATCACCTCAGTCCATGTGCTGCCCATATGTCTTCAATTACACCCCCCAACCCCCCCAGCTCCAGCTTCCTTTTTATCTACTCCCTCCTTTCCGGACTCCTTTCACTGCTCCCCTCTCCTCTCAGCTACCTACACCAAACATCTCTGACACAATTACCTCTTGCAGCCTTTCTGTGTGTGCATGTGTGTGTACGTGTAGCCTCCCACTGCTTTTCACCTCACCACACCACCACAGAGGTAGTCCCCCGTCTGGTTTAGGGCACGTCCGCAGAACAAAGCCTCCACAGTTTGTCAGAAGGTAGACGGAGCTCTGTGGCCTTTGAGGTTTCATGATTACTGCACGGCTCTAACGAGCAGCGACCTGTTAGTTGCACAGATAGCCCCATGGTGAACTGTGTGAATGGGAAACAACCTAATGTATTTTACGATGTGAAGAACCAAATAAAAATGGTTATAATGCACGTATTAAACTATTTTACTTCACAGATCTGATGATGATGGTTCAGATCTGATGATGATGGTTTGTAAGTTTTCCAACGTCAGTCTTATTTCAAAACTAATTTTCAATGTGAACATATGAACATTTGTTTAATTTTGTAAAATGTATTTTGTAAAGTAGGGCCTACCTCAGTTTGTCCTGACTAATGTTAAGATGCCGTCAGGCTGAGCAGATACAACCATGAAGCTCATTTAATAAGATTTCTTCTCAAGCTTCTTTTCCACTGCTGTTGTTTGAGGCTGAACTGAAATTCTGGCCTTTCTTAAAAAGAACATGTTGCAGGGAAAAAAATCTAATTTTTAAAGAATCTAGATTCTTAGTCCTGGCGATTCAGAATCGATTCTAAAAGTCCCAAAATCGATTTTTTTTTTAAACGTTAAAAACCAAAAGATAAAACAAAACCATATCTCATAGTATATGAAAGAATACATCAAATGAAAGGTGGCAGAAAGAAGAAGAAATCTTATTTTATCTGCCCCTTTTTTCAAAAACAAAACAAGTTCAAACAATCAATTCAAACAATAATCTTCTATAAGTAACAGAGCAAAAAGCTAACCTAATACTGGTTATTTAAGTTACAGAATTTGATGCATTCCTGTATTATTTGTTCCTATTTTTGGTATAAATATCAAACGATGCAAAAAATTTGATACAATAAGGAACCTAAAATTATTGTTTTAAATAAATGTTCTATTTGTTTACATTGTTGTTTAATGTTTTCAGTTTAAAATTATTGTTTTAAATAAATGTTCCATTTGTTTACATTGTTGTTTATTCTTTTCAGCTTGTCAGTTACAAAACTGAAACTAAATGTATGACCATTTTAATAGAAAAATCGTTTCTGAATCAAAAATAGTTTCTGAATCAAAAAATCGATTTTGAATCAAATCGTAACACCAAAAATCGGAATCGAATTGATTCTCCAGACACTGAGAGATTTGCACCCCTACATGTTAGTGTTCATCATTTGATGTTTCTGGCATTTTTAAAACGAGTTTGACCCTCTTTATTTTTGTCGCTGTGTTTATGCTCTCATTAAAAACATGACGACACAGATGAGGTCAACCACATTGTCATTTTCTTAACCGTTAGTGCTTTCCCCCACTTCTCATGGTCCTGATGTGTCCAGTTGTTACACGTCAGTATTTGTGTCTGATAAAGTCTGTGTGTGTTTGTGGAAGAACAGCTGTGCAGAGAATAACAGGAAAACACAAATCTAACAGTCATGCTACATTTTTGTCAATCGTTAGCAGTGGACTATAATTATTAATGTTGACGTTAGTTGCACACTAAAGGCAAGACACTAAATCAGCTGATACATGTTCTTTTACTTTTTAATTTATTAAATGGGGCAGCTGTGGCTGAGTAGTTAGAGCAGTCGTCCTCCAATGCAAGAGTTGGGGGTTTGATTCCACCAGCAGTCACATGCCAAAGTGTCTCTGGGCAAGACACTGAACCCCTCATTGCCTCCGATGTGTGTCCCATCAGTGTATGAATGTGATCTAAAGCACAGATTATTTTTTGTATAGATCTAGTAGAGTGCTGTTTGAATGGATAAATGAAGCACAGATTGTGTTGTAAAGAGCTTTTAGTGCATGGGCGTAACAGCCGCGGGGTACGCGTGGGACATGTCCCCCGCACTTTCCATATCTGTGCCCTCTGTCCCCCATACTTTTTTGAACCATTACAACTGTCTAATCTGCTAATAAGATGCGGTAACTCGTTTTTCCGAACTGTCTTTAAACGCACCATAAACGGCACACGCTTACACTGGTGTGACGCACCTGTTTACAAGGGGAGACCGACGTGCTGGTGTTGGGCATTAGCTGCAGAGCGACCATGTTCAGCAAACCAGCCAGAGTCAGCAAAAAGCAAAAAACTCTGCACAATTTTTTCCGACCAAGCCCTGTAAGTGAACAATGCTGTTTCATGCAGATAATAATGAGTATGAGACTAGTAAATACTATCATAATATTAGCTAAATTATGACTAGTAAATACAACAGATAATGTTAGCTAAATTATGACTAATGTTAGCTAAATTATGACTAGTAAATACTAACAGATAATGTTAGCTAAATTATGACTAGTAAATACTAACAGATAATGTTAGCTAAATT
Source organism: Garcialebias charrua (assembly GCA_038048925.1). Lineage (NCBI taxonomy): Eukaryota > Metazoa > Chordata > Actinopteri > Cyprinodontiformes > Rivulidae > Garcialebias > Garcialebias charrua. The sequence continues at coordinate 23,703 of JBBPBX010032229.1, read as the reverse complement.
ATGACTAGTAAATACTAACAGGTAATGTTAGTTAAATTATGACATATACTACAGACACTGTTAGCTAAATTATGAATTATAAATACTACAGATAATGTTGGCTAATTTATGACTAATAAACTCTTACAGATTATGGTAGCTAAATCACTAGTAATCTCATGCAGATAGTATTAGGTAAATGATGACTGCTTCATACATGCAATTACAATAGTTGACAGGTATAATAATGGTTTTACATTTCTTGCTACTTAGTTAATGCCAAGAATAAACAATCTTATTTATTTTCTTTGTAAAATTTGTGCTCACTTGCTTTCCACATAATAAAAATCTTTATTGCCACCATAGAAAGAACAATGTCAGGGAGGAGACAAACCAGAGGCCAGCAGCAGGGATGATGGTGATGCAGGGTCTTCCCAGGTAAGGACAGGTTATAACATGCTAAGAAAATGATTTATTACAGGGAGAAACGATGCAGGTTTCAGATCAGGATTTATTTACAGATACTTCAGAATTACTCTTATTCCCACTCCAAAAATATTTTTCATATGTATTAGCACAGAGAGAAGAGCATGTGTCAGGGCAAAGACCAGACTGCAGCACATTGACTGCAGATGATATCTAAATGATGATTACGGTAGTTCATACATGCCAATATATTGTTATGCTAGTTAACAAGAATATTAAGGTTGTTTTTACATTTCTTGCCAGTTAGTTAATGCCAGGAATAAGCCTTTTCCAGGTTTAATGTCTGTGCAAAATTTGTACTCACTTGCTTTCCACATAATAAATTTACTTAATTATCTGGCTTCTATAGATGTTTGAGGGTAATTGTGTCAAGTCAACCAGAGTTTGGCAGCTAATTCTTTAGATTTTGTTAGTATATAATTTAAATAACTAGAGTGTATCCCCTGGTGCTGTACAGTGGCTGTTATTTGTTTTTAGCCACCAAGGACAAATCTGATTGAGAGAGGATGAGAAATTGAAAAATATGTCCCCCTCACTTCTGAGATGGTGATTACGCCCTTGTTTTAGTGTCTTGATAAAATAGAAAGGTGCTATATAAGTACAGTCCGTTTAATTAAATGTGTGTATATATAATACAAACAGAAAGTGGAAATGAGATTATAAAATTGGTTTATGGCCTAACTTGGCTTAAACAATATAGAAATCTATAGCTGCATGTTCCATTCATCTAGAGCAGAGGTCTGCAACTTTTTTTTATCAAAAGAGCCATTTCTGCCCCGTCGCTCACTAAATTAAAAATAATTTGTGCAGAGCCGCAAAACCTGCTACAACTCTGATTAGCAACTGGTGGCCCCCATTCATCTAGAGCAGAGGTCTGCAACTTTTTTTTATCAAAAGAGCCATTTCTGCCCCGTCGCTCACTAAATTAAAAATAATTTGTGCAGAGCCGCAAAACCTGCTACAACTCTGATTAGCAACTGGTGGCCCCCAGTTCAGATTTGTTGGCCAAATGTATTACTTTTTTTATATATATTTTTACATTATAGTACAAAGGTAAAGATCATATTCATGTAAAGAAGGAAAAGAATAGTTTCTACTAATTTTTGAAAAGAGTTCAAACAAGTCACATTTAATTGGTGGGCAATTTAATTAAGTGTCCCACTTTGAAGTAATAAAGCATACATTTAAATGACATTTTGTTGGATGTTTATTTGACATGAAATTTTTAAAAGAAAAAGTTAAACCTTTCTTCACTTTGACTTTAATTGTGTTTTGTAATTCTTATTATCAAATTGACTCGTCATATTTGGTCTAAACAACTTGTAAAATATTCTAAAGAATTCCTGCTGAATTTGAGATAAAGTTCTGACTGTAAGGATGGACGTTGGATAAGTGTCACAAGCATTGTTCACAAATTTGCAGAAAACTGATAGAAAACTGTTAAAACAAGCCTTTTCTATTGGTGTATACAATCCATCCATTATCTTTACTCGTTTCTTTTATTTTCAGGTCGCAGATGTCACTGGTGTCTTTGTCCAGCAGTCACTGTGTGAGAGGCGGGGGACACCCTGGACATGTCTCCAGTCCATCACAGGGACACATAGAGACAAACGAGACAAACAACCCTTCACTCTCTAACTCACATCTAGGGACAATTCAGAGTTATCAATCAGTCTAACATGCATGTTTTTAATCTGTGGGAGGAAACTGGAGTACTTGGAGAAAACCCACACATGCACAGAGAGAACATGCAAACTCCACCCAGAAAGGCCATGGGCCAGGATTTGAACCAGCAACCTTCTCACTCATAGGTAACAGCTCTACCAACTGAGCCATGTGGTCAAGTCTGTATATAAAAACACAAAACAATTAAATTAAATTTCATGTTAGTTTTGGTCAAAGCTTCAAAGAGCTGCTTGTGGCCGCAGAGCCTCAGGTTGCAGACCCCTGGTCTAGAGGACTCTGTTTTAATTTATTCTGATTTTTTTTTAAATTATTATTATTATTATTATTATTTTATGTAAGACTAACTTGACTTTTCAAAAACACCTCCTACAATTTGCAAGTTCCCAAACTGGAAGCAAAATAAAATAAAAACTATAAAAATTTTATAATCAGCTAAACAAGACTACCTGGTTAGAGGTGTTGCAACAGCATGCAAGAATCATTTCACGTTATAATAACATCAAATTGGTTGTATTTGAAATATGTTTGGATGGATGTTAAACAGTTTTTTTTTTTAAACATGACTCAGTCTTCGTTGCTCTGCCTCTGGTTCCGCATTCATAACCTGTAAAAGCTTCCGTACGGTTTACTCATTGGGGAGGAAGCACTCAGGATCAAAGAAATCACCTCCTGGCATTAGATGCTCCAGACTCCAGATGGTGAGTGTACGTCAGCGTACTTCACCTTCTCAGAGCTCGCGGCGATGTGGAGAGGCTTTTATTTGGGGTTAAAGCGGGGATAGAGGCTGACCAACTGACAGTTAACAAATGGTCCCCTTGCTTTTATGGAGCTGGGGAAAAGGAAACAAATATGCCACTAAACTTCCTCTTACTACCACACACACAGATGTAGCAATATGAAGGAGAGAGATAGAGGAAAAAGGGTGACACTTTCTCCACTCCCCTTCACTACATTTGTTTTATTTCTTTAGCTCTCGTTAAAGTGGGTCACCAGCTGGTCAGTTTACTGACCAACAACAACTTATTCACAATCAGAATCAGTCACTGAAGTAGAATCTGTTAATTACAGGGAGTTTTATATGAATATTTATCTGAATGAAGAGACCACAGTTGTCTTTGAATTTTTATTACAAAAATAATCAAACTACATTCAAAAACAATAATAAACAAACAATAACAATGAATCAATCAATACTTAATTCTCTTATCAAAGACAAAATTGACTCTTTGAGCAGGAATTATTTCAGTTTTATACGCGCATGAATTTAGACGAAGTTTGGCTATTTTAACAAATAATTACTTTGGATTTTTGGTGGAAAGAAGTTGTTTAATCTGATCAGATAAAGTCATTTATCATCACTGCAAGCCAGGAAATGATTTATCAAGTTGCATCAGCTTAAAATAGCATAAGCAGACCAAGGCATCATGTCACCAGGTCCTGCTCCTTACCGGGTCAGCGTTGAAGGCACCAGGTCACTTGTTTTTCTGGGGTTCTCTGGTGGATCAGACCAGACACACCATGAGGAAGACTCACTGGGGACTGCCCAACGTAGCTGACCCTCACTGTGACAGCTTCAGGGGTCTGAGGGCAACAGCTGATGAGAAGGCACACTATCCATCGGTATCTTCTACACATTTGAACTTCAAGCCAAGAACGTGAATCTTGCAGTGGAAAAAGGCTTCATCTTCTGCAGTTATTTCCTTCTAACAATTGTAACTGAGCAACATTTTTATCTGCTCAGGAGTTGAACGAGTGGACCTTGGCACGACCTCTCGGATGTGGTCCACAGACAAACCATCTTCCGGTTCGGAGCCGGAGACGATCTGCTCAGTCCGGGGGTCCAAGGCAAACTGCTTTTTACACAAAGGATCTTTGTGCAAAACAACAGCTCTGAGGATATTGTTTTGACTAAGTAGGGAACATTGTGACTCCCCTCTGAAGAAAACAGCTTCAGCTCAAAGACTGCTCACGACAGGTGTCTCTGAAGGAATAATCACTTTCTGTAAAACAGAACAGAGGAATATGTTATCCACATTGTAATATTTTACATGATTTCATTATAATGGTTTGACTACTGTTGTTTAATCTGATTGTTGGAGATAAGGGGCAGATATAATAAGATTTATTCTTCTTTCTGCCACCTTTCATTTTTTTACATTTTGTACACTATCATTATGAGATTGCCTTGTATAATAAGACATAAGACATAAGAAGGTTTATTGACATTGCATCAATTTTCACCAATACAACGTAAATATGTAGTTACAGTCATCCAGGAGAGAGAATGAGTGCAAAAAAGCTGCAGCTCAACAAAGCACATGACATGTTTATCAACACATGATATGTTTATCAACACATGATATACTTATAGCGCGGCCGCTCATCTGTCCCCAGATGAAGGTCAAAAGCAGGAAAACAGGCAAAGACACGGGGTTTTACAGCATTGATATTAAAAAAAGATGAATCACATTTTGTCTTCAAGACACCGCGTGATCCAGTAAAAACCATATCAAAAAGCACATTTAGTTACAATAACAAATGGAGAGACGGCAGGCAAGGAGATAAGTCTGTGAGTAATTTCAGACAAACACAGAGTTCAGCAGATGTGCAGCTGGGTGTTATCTGAGGCTTCACAGAAATCTCTGGGGGGGGGGGGGGGGCAGCAGGTTTCTTCAGCTCCTCGCTCCCAGGAGAATGGCTTCCGACAGCCTACTTTTCAAGGACATGTACAGAAGCCAGATAATATTCTTGTTTGTTATCCAATAGACCACAGTGTTCTTTTCCACTGCCGCCATCAAGTCTGTGGTGCTGTTTCATGGCCGAAAAAAATCCAAATATGTGGTTCCGCTCCTCTCCGCTCTATGAGCTCCCATCTGTCCCTTGATTGATCCGGGGTGGCTGTAAACAAGTCCCAAAACGCACAGCAGGTCCGCGGTGATCCACCACCGCTCCAAGCGAGCGATTGAGCTCATACAACAGCTGGGATGAGGAGCTCACGGCCCGGTTCAGAGAATTTTGCTGATCAGGCAGTGCCGACAGCGCGCTGATAGCTGCCGAAGCCTCCCTCAGTTTCCAGTAACAAACAACTCCGCTTACGCCAAAAAACAGAGCAGTTGCTACCAATAATCCAATAATCCACAAATCCTCCACGTCCTCGACACTTAAGACGGTCAGACACATGGGCTGCCACTGACCCCACGAGTCCAGCACGTATCCAGCCGCGTGTGTGTCGGAGGGACAGACAGCTTCTCCTGGCACGGTCCGCTTCGTGGAAAAAATCTTATCCATTGAAGAAACAGCCCAATTTATTAATTCCATATTGGTTCGAGTGAGCGCTGTTGTTTCTTTTGTAAAAAAATGAACAAATTTAATAAACATAAACATTAATAAACATAATCATTGAGAACAACAATCAAAATTATTCATGTTCAGACTTGTTAATAAAATAAAACAAACATCATCAATGATTTGTTTTTCTTTCTTAGAAACAGAGGAAGAATGAGGTAAACATTTGTCAGACTGTAGCTGACTCTGTGTCCCTGACGAGAAATGTGTAGAAAAACATCAGACATTATTGAAGTCAGAGGTAATTTAAAGAACACCATTCATGGTGAATCTGAAAGTTGAATATCGGTCAGGGGTCATAATTAGAGCAGTGCAGCTTTCTGCTACACAGAAAAAAAAACATTTTTACAGCATCTCAGTGATAATAATTAACATGTAAAATGCTTCTTTTGAATGTTTTTGTGTGATTTTGGAACATTTTCAGTTTGCATGTGTTAGGTTAGGTTTTTTTTTGTCATATCAATCAACTCAAGGTCAACAATGCAATGAAATGCTTAGGATGAGAAGAACCTTGTCGACTCACCAAAAAACAACAACAAGAAATTCCAAAGCATGCAGCAAAAATACTAAAAACATATTAAAAATTCTACTAAAATACTAATAAAATACTAAAAACATACTAAAAATACTACTAAAACATGCTAAAAAAAATACTAATAAAATACTAAAGAACAAGGAACCAAAGGTGAAAAAGAAAAACATCTACAGTGTGATTCGGTTAGCAGTGAGGTTCTTTCAACATCATGGTCTTGCAGCATGGTCTTGTTAGCAGGTCTGGTCAGCAGCTTGATGGTAATAAGGACCGCAGCTCTGCCCTCACAGACCCGCAGTCCAGAACCGTGTCCGGCAGACAGAGAACATCCCAGGTTTCCCTGTGGAACTGAATGGGTCCGTATTGCATGTGCAGGCAGATGGAGGATCTTGTTAGCAGTGTTAGCAGGTCTTGGGACGTTGGTCCTATCCTATTTGAGCTCATGGTTTTCCACATCAGATCACGTTAGAAATTTGATAAATGTGTTTTTTGCAAGGGAAAGTCTATTGACTATTTCTCTAGATTTAACAGCAATCTGATTTCATCTCTAAAACCATATTTAAAATTGCTGAACTATAGCCAGGTCTCATTATTGACAGTACGTCCACATCATGTTAGTTTTTGTTGGTTCTTATAATAAAACACAAACTCCTTTGTGTCTCTTAGCCTGAATGAAGCCATTCTTCAAAGTAATGAATATTTCCTGCTGCTCCTTGTGCCAGTTTTAGACTAAGTTTGTCCATCCATTCTCTGTGCACACTTCTTCCTTTTTGGGTCGGGGGGTGGTGGTGTCACTGGTGCCTGTATCCAGCCGTCACTTTGCAAGAGGTGGGGTACACCCTGGATAGGTCGCAAGTCCATCACAGGGCCACATAAAGACAAGCGAGACAAACAACCATTCACTCTCTCACTCACACTTAGGGACAATTAGAGTCACCAATCAGACTAACATGCATGTGTTTAGTCTGGGGGAGAAAACCCTTCTCTTAGCCTAATATCTGTAACATTCAGGGCCTTCAAAACTTAATCAATTGAAGAGGAACAACCAATGATTACTTATGGAAAGTTTATTTATAAATCTATTTAATGCTTGATATTTTGTTAACAGATGAACTGGGTTGACTCCAAGAGTTAACACCAAGTTGTTGTTTAATTAGCAATTCATTCATTCATTCATTCAACCTTTATTTATACAGGTTATCCTCGTTGAGTCACGGGGACTCATTTACAAGAGGGACCTGTCTCACTCACACCCAGGGTCAATTTAGAGTTACCAATCAGCCTAACATGCATGTTTTTGGACTGTGGGAGGAAACCGGAGCACCCGGAGAAAACCCACGCATGCACGGAGAGAACATGCAAACTCCACCCAGAAAGGCCCCCGGACCGGGATTTGAACCGGGGACCTGCTCGCTGAGAGGCAGCAGCTCTACCAGTTGTGCCACCGTGCTGCCAAAAAGCAATGATGTTGCATAATGTGTTGTATCCAAAGTACTGTATGTTTGTGAGGATCGTTTGCTGCCTGTTCTCCTGCCTGCCACCTGCTCTTCCCACTCCGGGGATTTCGACATCCTTCTCCTCCCCCTCCAACGGTTAATAAAAACACCAGGAAACCTTCAAGTAAACAAGCTCTCGTAAACGTGTTCTCTGAAAACCATTCTGAAATATTGCTGTCTACTTCCCTACACGTCATCTAACCGCCCTCCTGTTCTCAGCTTGACACTGTCTCCATTTCCTCTTCGCTTCTACCATTAAAAGGCTGCTCAAGTTTTACCTGTTTCTGGGTAAATCCTTTCAGACTGAAGCTAACACACTCAGTGAAGCTTTAATATACCAAGATGACAGTGTTGGGGACAATGCTCAATCTCTACCACACCAAACTTTAACTCAGTATCTGTAAAATTGGCTGGAATAGCCATTTTTGTGTTTCCTAAAATCAGTTTGCTGTGAACTGGGTTGAGTCCAATAGTTATTCAGTTGTAGAAGTCCATTCAGTGGTTACTTTATAAAAATTTCATTAAACGCCATTTGAAGATTTATGAGACGGTTGGAAACAAACAGAGTTGACTTCAATAGGTAAAGTCAAGACAAACTTATCTAAAAAGCAAATTTAAAACAGCACCAAAGTGCTCAACAATAAAATCAAGGCAGTAATTAAAGAAATATTAACAACAAGAAATAATTAAAAGCATCCAAAAATGAAAACATAAAAACACAAAAACAATGAGAAACAATGAAATAGTGAATCAGAGCACACTGTGTTAAACGTCAGTGAATACAGGTGTGTTTTAAGGAGACATTTAAAAGCAGGGAGTGAAATGGCCTGTCTAATGTTGAAGGACAGATTGTTCCAAAGTTTGGGGCCCATGAATCATGGGCCCCAAACTTTGGAACAATGTGTGTGTGTTTCCATCAAGGTTTAGATGCGCATTTTGAAGTATCGCAGCAGAAAAGTGGAAACGGCAAAATGCGAATTTACTTCCTCAAATTCGCCAAAAAGTTTATACGCTTGCTTGAGGTGGTTTTTGGGATCTTCGAAAATGAGCAGATGCGCAAAACGACAGATGGAAACAGATTTGCCGACTCAGTTCTGCCGTAGCGAACATTCACGTCACGTGACGTTCAGCTGTTTCCGCTCCGGACAACATGTAACATCGCTAAAACTAGTTGGCATGACAGAATAAATACAACTTGCCCGATAGCAACACATACCTGAAATATTCTCTCCATTTTGACGAGATGTGTGGCCGGGTTCTGTTTTCAACCGCTACTTCCTGTTTACTGTAGACATGCGTAACGCTGACGTCTGACGTAATGACGCTGACGTCTGACGTAATGACGCTGTGCGTGGCCCGGTAGATGCGCTTTTAAGCCAGTTGATGGAAACACTTCTGATCCGCATTAATTTGTATTTACATTTTTGCGAGATTTAAAAAATTAGCTCAAAATTCGAAATGAAAATAGATGGAAACACAGCTAATGATTGAAAAAGCCCAATCTCCTCTGAGCTTCAGCCTGGTCATTGGTACAACCAAAAGCAGCTGGTCAGATGATCTCAGTGCCTGAGAAGGAACCTATGGTTGCAGTAGATCAAAGAGGTTTGATGATGCAAGACCACTTATGCACTTAAAGGTCAACAAAAGAATTTTAAACTCAATTCTGACACGTACAGGGAACCAGTGAAGGGAGGACAAAACTGGTGAAATGTGCTCAAACCTACGAGTTCCTCGCAAAGGCAAAGTTTTAAGCCCAGATCTTGCGCAATCAATTAGTGCTCATGGTTTAAGTTGTAAATTATTTTCAACTACTACCACGCCCAATTTCACCCTGTTTTTTTCTCACTCGCTCTCAGGCAAGATGGATGCTTTTCTTCCCTCTCCTTCCTCCCTCCTGCTTTTTTTTATTTATTTTTTATCTTTCTGTCCTGTGTATCAGAGCTTCTATTTACACGTCTTCCAAGTCGTAAATTACTGTCATGGATCTGGTCAGCTGGACTTTCAAAGCAGTTGATAAAATTTTAACCAAGCGACACCGTGCTGGAGAACCCTCATGCCCCACTGAGACGCATGTGGCATGGTACATCATGAATCTGTGAGAGGAGTGGAAGCTGATGTGCCTTTCTGTGTTGTCTCAGCAGGATACCATACCATACCATACCATTTTATTTATAAAGCACTTTAAACAGGAACAAGTCCACACCAAAGTGCTGGACAAACAAACACGCAACAGGCAACACAGACAATGAAGTACAACACGAAAAACATAAAAAACATTGCAGATCATAAATCAAACGATCCAATACAAATCAACTGGCATTGAAAGCGATGGATGCTGAAGATGTTTATATCACTGAACTTATGATAGCAGGGTTTCTGCTTTTTGGCACTGTCGGATACCTATGTTACCTTAAGGAAGATGGCGGCAGCAGTTTTGGCTATGGCAAAGCTGCCAACCTTATGTGAAGGATCAGTTTGGGCTTTGAGCACTCAGACTCAGCTGATTTACGAGCTCAACCATAAAATGGAAGCAATTTATGAGAATTGTAGGCCACTTGCAGCTTCTGGAACTCGCCAGCATGTTGGTGTTGACCTTGGAGGAAGCTAATAAGCATGGGCCAATGGAAAGCCCACAAATCTAGCCATTTTGGATATCAAAAGTACCAGCAGAACTCAAGGCTGTCAAGAAAAAACAGTCTGTCTGCACAAAAAAACAACTGTGGCTTATCTGAATCTGGCTTCCCCGTTCGGCCTTGAAGTAGGCCAACTTGTGAAATTTCTCCTGAGATGTCTGTAAACTAAGAAGGCTCTTCTCTATCCAACCCCCATGCAACCCCCCCACCCCCTGCAACTAAAAAAGATTTAGTTGAAGATTTCAACTCAGTGAGTAGTTTCTGAAGAGTGGCATGAAATCTATTCTGTGATCCATAAGATATTTTACTAATGGTACAAACTAACACACTCATACAGGGCAACAACATTATTGCGCCACCATAATTTTCGACAGCAGGCAATAAGAAAACTGTAATATTTTTGTCTGTTTTCATGCTTGGGTCACAGTTTTAACCTGAGTCTGGTCTGACCATTTATGTGAACTTGCCATGACTCAGAGTATGCCTTCCTGTGCGTTAAATAATTAACACTATATCCTTAGGCGTACAGTGTAAAATGGCCATGCTGCTGCCACTTAAACAACCAGCCTACAAAACACCGTGTTACAGAACACAAAGAGAAAACAGATCCAGTTCTGGACATCAAACAATTTTCCTCCTCAATGACCACATTTCTTCTTACTCCCTTTCCTGTCCATTTCTCCAGCAAGCTGTTTAACCTGCATCCGTCAGACATTCAATTAACAGTAAATCTGAGTGAACCAAGCTGGAATTTATCTTGCTTTCTCACTGAGCCCGATTCAAGCTGACCGGCTCAGGCTGTGGTCCCAGCAGTAATGCCCCCACCCCCCGTTCACTCATTTACTGGGTCTGGTTCACTTGGCTGTAAACGAACACCATTAGCCAGAAAATGTCCATAAGCCACTTAAGACCAATTAACTTTCCTTGACACGCAACATGCCCGGCTGGATTGCTCATGTTTGGGTTCTAACAAAGATTCAGAGAAAAGCAGAAGAGCTGAAGAGAACAAGATGTGGAACATTTAGTAAAATATATAACATTTTACCATATTTTCATCTTACAAAGTCTGTTCCATTGTGTGGTGTCTGCTCACTAATTAAAGACTCACATGCTTCAGAGAATGCCGTGGCTGATGCTGCGGTCGGCTGCAAAAAGAAACAAGAGTGAACTGAGGACAAGAACAAAGGAACAGAGGTAGAAGTTCACTCAAATTCAGACAATCAGAGTCAAAGCTGAAAGGATGAGGAAAAACTAAAGAGTCAGCAGAGTAAGATTCCTTTGACCACAGTGTGATTTATTTAGCTGTATTGTAGTCAAGTTTCAGGATTCAGACATTGATTACTCAACACCCAGATGTAGCAAAAAAATATGAAGAAAAGAAAACTAGTGCAATCTTATATGCTGTAAGATGTCACACTCTCTGCTGATACCACTTAAACGTTTAGCTCAGCATCTGTAAACCTGACTGAGTTATAACCATTTCTGCGTTTGATAAGGTCAGTTTGAGGCGGCCAACTTGAATAAGGTAGACTCCAAAAGTTACTCAGATGTAAACAAAAATATATATAATACAATAAAAAACTATTGACTTCTTTCTGAAGGTTGTCTAGCCTTTCATGAAATATTTTACCAACAGACAAGTAGAGCTGAATCCCCTGAGGCTAAGTTGAGACCTTGGGGGCCATTTTGACCCAAATTGGGCCAAATTGAGGTATTTAAGTAATTAGAGGGTGGTCTAGATTGGAAAAAAAAATTTAGACAGATAATCTGGAAGACATTTTCTAGGGTTTTTCTTGTTGTAGCGCAGTTAGCGTTCATTCGTTAATTTTCATTCAACTTTTATTTATACAAGTTAGTCTCATTGAGCCTCGAGGACTCATTTACAAGAGAGACCTGGTTTTGACTAAGAACACAGATGAGGTGCAGACAACAATAGACAATCATATAAAAAGCATATAAAATGAAAAGTAAATAGAATTAATGATGTAAAAAACTCAACATAATAACACATTAAAGTATGAAGTTAAAGTGAATATATTATTCATTGAATTGGTTCTAGTACAGTAATGGCTTATTATCAAAAGAAATGAACAAAAAACTGAAAAGAGAAAATTGCTAAAACCATCTTTATTTTATTGTTTGTATAAGAAACAATACATTTCAGTGTTGTGTTAGTTTTGGTCAAAGCTTGAAAGAGCAGCATGTGATCCCTGAGTCATCGCCAAGCAATGACTCAATAATGGTGATGTAGGTGCAGAGCGTGTGAGCGTATGGTTAAATAAATGTCTCTTCCAAAACTGGATGAAGGCATGAGGGGATTAACGGCACGGCGTAGAGATTCAATATCTTCAGCATTCAGTGGGCATTCCATTTCTGGCACAATAACACCTGGGTTGGCATGAGGGGATGGTCCTGAACTCCCCCAATCACTATCCTCAATTTGGATTCCTTCCACATTTTCCTCAGACATCTCTGTCTGACTGATGTGGTGTTGCATGACTGATTGAAATACATCTCCTCAACACTCTTTAGTATTATAAGAGATAGAAACCATCTTGTCACCATCAAACCAGTTGGCCCACTATGTGAGTAAGCCACTTGTGGATCTGAGTTTGTTGTGGCTCTTCAGACTGATGAAATATTTTGGATAAAGGATGAAACGTTTCCAACGAAAACAAAAGAAACAATCCAGAGGACCTGACTTAACGTTGTTTGATTATAAGAAAAATACCCTGATGCATGCTCAATAATCCAGGTAGAAAAATCTAAAAAAGCTATGTCTGGTCCTCTGGACATTCAAAAAACAAAACAAAACAAAAAGTAGAAATGTTTCGTACTTTTTGTTTTGTTTTTTGAATGTCCAGAGGACCAGACTTAGCTTTTTTAGATTATAAGAATTACTTTATGTAAAATGGCTCTTGTGACACCTTTGTTAGCTTAAATATGCCACAAATAAATGTAAGTTTGCTTTTTGGAATCTTTGAAGTTCAGTAGCTCTGGAAACACAAAAACTTTTTTTTATATAGTTTTAGCCTATGTTATTCCAAAAGTTTTAAATGTATTAGCCTCAGATGTTTTGTTTATACCTGTTTCATAGTAAAAAA
>JBBPBX010032227.1:23276-34009 GCA_038048925.1 Garcialebias charrua | reverse complement strand
TCGCTTCGATAATTTCAAAATGAAGGTTTGTGCAGTCTGTGATTGTTTGTTTTTCATATGTGCTCTCAGTCAGAGCTAACAGCTGAGGCAGATGGAAAGTAGTTATATAAAGCTGCTGTTTATTTATTTATTTAATATATATATCCTGGAATATCCTGGAATATCTTACAAAAAGATCTGAAGCTCTCGGCCCTGACCTCTTTAAATGGTTTTAAGAATCTTTTGGAATCCTGGCAAAAACCATTGCAGATATGTTCTTGTTTTTGATTTTGTACATCTACCTTGTGGTGTTTTGCTAGTTTTGATACTTTGCATTTCACTTTGTATTTCACTTTGTATTTCTCTCTTATGTTTTTCTGTTGTTTGTTGTTTAAGGAAATTCTATCATTGCTGTTCATCATTCTTTAGTTTGTAGCAGGTCGCTTTTGTAAATGAGCCCTCGAGGCTCAATGAGATTTACCTGACTAAATAAAGGTTGAATGAATGAATGAATGAATGAATGAATGAATGAATTTATTTATTTATTTATTTTATTTCATAAATCAATAACTATGTTAGCCATTGAGCAGAACAAATATTTAAATAAATGCCTGAAAACAATTTTTTTTGTATATTATATACATCTAAAATCAGCTTATATGACTTTTTGATTTTGTGCTTTTAAAAAAAAATATATATATATCTGAAAGGTTATAAAAGTTCATTTTAATCCTGTCGCTGCACACATATTATGATTTATTCAGATTTAGGAACGTTAGCACAGAACATTGTGCAATCTAGAAATTAGATGTAACTAAAATAAATATAGCAAATATAAAACAATAAGAATAAAATCGTATGCATTAATAAAACATAATTAACTATATGTGGTATATATGAAATCAGTTTGCGTATAGCTCTTTTAAAAATGTCAATACACATCTGTTCATGCACAGTAAGTAAAATAAAATACAATAAATATAAAGAATATAATATTACACCTACCTGTTGGATCCTGAAGTTCAAATCTGATCTTCTCTCGTGTTAAACTCCAACCTGCACTTTTCCTCACTTTTATCCTTTCAGCTTGTTGGGTTTCCTCTGCTGGAGCTTTGAACTGTGCCATAACCTTCTGCAGCTGTACTGAAGGAGATACTGTAGTTGTGGCTGCAAAGACGAGACTTTGACTAAACACGTGCCTGGCCACGCCCCCTGAGGCGGAAGAGCCAGTGAGAAGCAGGAGCGCCTGTTTCAGTGTCTGATGCCACAAGTTTGTTTCATTTTATATATGTGTTTATTTGGTTAGTTAGTTTACAAGCAAGGTTGCATTTAAAACACTTTTTTTCTCTCTTAAGTTTGCAATTAAAACGACGCTGGAAAATGCTCAGTGATGTATTTTTTAATCACCATGTCTGCAAGGTGAACACATGGTGGCACAATTCAGCTTCAAAGAGAATAAAATTTACTCTACCTCTAAATTTACTCTCAATGTTTTATTATTTGTTTTATTGACATTTAATTCTGTTGCACCTTGTAGCACTTTGAGATTTTCATTAATGAAAAGTGCGTTATAAATTGAATTCATTATTATTATTATTATCTACCTCTATGAAATCATAATGTAAAAAAAGGGGTCTTAAAGCAAACACAAAATATAATTTTCCAACTTTATTGAGCTAATTTTACACTCAGAATACACATTTATCAAATTATAAACATTACAAATACTGTACTCATAATAGTTTAAAGCCATTAACATCCTTAAAACAGTTCAGTTCACATATTTTTAAGGTATGCACTGATTTTTAATAGTCCCTCGCTACTTCACCTTTTGACTTTTGCACACTTGCTCTTTCGTGGTTTTTCAAAGTAAGATTGTACATGACAAAAAAAAAAAGATTGTACATGATTGTCAATTTTAATATTACTCACGTGACTGGGACAGAACTGGATACAATAAAAAGTTTACGAAAAAATACTTTGGACAGGCGCCGTCATTTTGTAGTTTTCTCTCAATAAGCTCATACTGTATTGCCACATTTATCACATAGGCTGGACTGTTGCAATTGTTTGTTATCTGGGTGTCCAAAAACCTTTTTTGTTTTGTTTTTGTTTTCAGTTGATCCAAAAATCTGCTGCCAGAGTTTTAATGAGAGTTGGTAGAAGAGATCATATCTTTCCAGTTTTAGCTTCTCTCCACTGGCTCCCTGTCAAATTCAGAATCAAATTCAATATCTTACTTCTAACTTACAAAGCTCTCAACAACCTAGCTCCATCTTACATTACAAATATTACTGTTCCATATTTTCCCAACAGAGCACTTCACTCTCAGACTGCAGGTTTACTTGTGGTTCCTATATGTTTACAAAAACAGAAAGGGAGGAAGATCTTTCAGTTATCAGGCTCCTCTCTTGTGAAACCAACTTCCAGTTTCTGTCCGTGAGGCTGACACATTGTCCAGTTTTAAGACTGGGCTTAAGTATTTCCTTTTTGATAAATCCTATATGGGTTGACTTGAGTTTCCTGAGTTATCCCCTATTGCTGCTATAGGCTTAGACTGCTGGAGGACAAATTGACCACATTTCCTCACTCTGCTGCTGTCATTACTTGCTCTACTCTACCTGTTGGTATTTGTAATTATTTATATCTTAACATGTGTTTTTGTCTTTCTTCCAATAGAAAGTAGTACACTACCAGTCTGTGTTTGTTTCTCCTTCCAGTCCTCTCAAACCCCAGCCGATCAAAGCAGATGGCCGCTCTTCCTGAGCCTGAGCCGAGTTCTGCTGGAGGTCTCTTCCTGTTAAAAGGGAGTTTTTCCTTTCCACTGTTGCCTTTGTGCTTGCTCAGGATGGAGACTCTGACAATGGGAAGATTCAACACAATCTCAGAGTCAGAGAGTCAGAGATTCTTTATTCTTATTCGCACCACATGTGGTACATCATGTGATGAAACGAGATTATGTACACAAGGTCCCAGTTACATCAAACAATAAAATTTAAAAGAAAAACATTCATAAGATCTAAGATATGAACTAAGAAAAACATCAACTAAAAATACACCAAGCACTAATATCATAGAATAACATTTACTCCAAACAGCAGCACGAACATGAGTTTGTATGAGCAGATGAACACGAATGAACACAGCAACATGAAACAGATCAGCAGCAACATGAACAGATCAGCAGCAACATGAAACAGATCAGCAGCAACATGAAACAGATCAGCAGCAACATGAAACAGATCAGCAGCAACATGAAACAGATCAGCAGCAACATGAAACAGATCAGCAGCAACATGAAACAGATCAGCAGCAACATGAAACAGATCAGCAGCAACATGAAACAGATCAGCAGCAACATGAAACAGATCAGCAGCAACATGAAACAGATCAGCAGCAACATGAAACAGATCAGCAGCAACATGAAACAGATCAGCAGCAACATGAAACAGATCAGCAGCAACATGAAACAGATCAGCAGCAACATGAAACAGATCAGCAGCAACATGAAACAGATCAGCAGCAACATGAAACAGATCAGCAGCAACATGAAACAGATCAGCAGCAACATGAAACAGATCAGCAGCAACATGAAACAGATCAGCAGCAACATGAAACAGATCAGCAGCAACATGAAACAGATCAGCAGCAACATGAAACAGATCAGCAGCAACATGAAACAGATCAGCAGCAACATGAAACAGATCAGCAGCAACATGAAACAGATCAGCAGCAACATGAAACAGATCAGCAGCAACATGAAACAGATCAGCAGCAACATGAAACAGATCAGCAGCAACATGAAACAGATCAGCAGCAACATGAAACAGATCAGCAGCAACATGAAACAGATCAGCAGCAACATGAAACAGATCAGCAGCAACATGAAACAGATCAGCAGCAACATGAAACAGATCAGCAGCAACATGAAACAGATCAGCAGCAACATGAAACAGATCAGCAGCAACATGAAACAGATCAGCAGCAACATGAAACAGATCAGCAGCAACATGAAACAGATCAGCAGCAACATGAAACAGATCAGCAGCAACATGAAACAGATCAGCAGCAACATGAAACAGATCAGCAGCAACATGAAACAGATCAGCAGCAACATGAAACAGATCAGCAGCAACATGAAACAGATCAGCAGCAACATGAAACAGATCAGCAGCAACATGAAACAGATCAGCAGCAACATGAAACAGATCAGCAGCAACATGAAACAGATCAGCAGCAACATGAAACAGATCAGCAGCAACATGAAACAGATCAGCAGCAACATGAAACAGATCAGCAGCAACATGAAACAGATCAGCAGCAACATGAAACAGATCAGCAGCAACATGAAACAGATCAGCAGCAACATGAAACAGATCAGCAGCAACATGAAACAGATCAGCAGCAACATGAAACAGATCAGCAGCAACATGAAACAGATCAGCAGCAACATGAAACAGATCAGCAGCAACATGAAACAGATCAGCAGCAACATGAAACAGATCAGCAGCAACATGAAACAGATCAGCAGCAACATGAAACAGATCAGCAGCAACATGAAACAGATCAGCAGCAACATGAAACAGATCAGCAGCAACATGAAACAGATCAGCAGCAACATGAAACAGATCAGCAGCAACATGAAACAGATCAGCAGCAACATGAAACAGATCAGCAGCAACATGAAACAGATCAGCAGCAACATGAAACAGATCAGCAGCAACATGAAACAGATCAGCAGCAACATGAAACAGATCAGCAGCAACATGAAACAGATCAGCAGCAACATGAAACAGATCAGCAGCAACATGAAACAGATCAGCAGCAACATGAAACAGATCAGCAGCAACATGAAACAGATCAGCAGCAACATGATGTGATATTTCACAGTGATTATTCTGGTTAGATGTTCATGAGTCTAACAGCCTCAGGGTAGAAGCTGTTCCTCAGTCTAGTGGTTCTACACTTAATGCTCCTCAACCTCCTTCCTGAGGGGAGTGGGGCAAAAAGTGTGTGCACTGGGTGAGTGGGGTCCTTCATGATGCAGGTGGCTCTTTCCTGCATCTGGAGGTGTAAATGTCTGTGATGGTGGGGAGACTGACTCCAACATCTTCTGTGCAGCCTTCACCACTCTCTGCAAAGCTTTTCTTTCTGCACCTGTGCAGCCTCCATGCCACACGTTGATGCTGGAGCACAGGATGCTCTCCGCATCTGCTGTTTCCTTAGATAGAGAACTTTTACTAATTGGCTATATGTGAATGTTTGTCTACAGTGTCATGAGACAACTTCTGATGCGACTTGGCGCTAAATAAATAAACTGAATTCAGTTTAATTAAATTTTCTACAAGTGGGTTTGCAGCATCACATCCTCGTAGATGTTGTTATTGGCCTGACATCTGTGTCCGTTTCTCATGACTGGTGGTAACTGTGGACTACCCTCTACAGGACGTGTCCTTCTGTCGTAGGCCTCTGCACTGAGCATGGGCACTGACACCCAGGTGGTCTCATTAAACAGAGCGTAGTTCACCTTGTAGCGCTTCTTGTCCACTCTCAGCATGTTCTGGAAGCGCTGGCCCCAGCGAATGTCTGCCGGGATGTAGGACGTTCGAGTCTGGTGGAGCATTCCTGTGGAGTCCCCAGTGTAGGTGAAAGAGACGACCAGTTCAAAGTTCTCCTCCAGCAAACCATCAGGGCCCAAACTGTATAAGGGACTCCCCAGCTCCAGCTTGTGAGTGATAGTGGTTGGTGTGGCGAGGACAATGTCCCGGTTCTGGATGTCCAAGTCCTGGTATGACATCACAATAGAGCCAAGCGGCTGCCTCCTGTAGCGGACCAACTGCGCACGGGCAACCCCCTCAAGAAAGTGATTACCTCTGAAATCCCCAAGGCGCCACGACAGACACAGGACCCCATTTTGCAGGTTGACCACAGCGCAGCGGCTGAAACCAACCGTCTGAGCCCTCTTACGAGCAGACGCCATCTTAGCCACGACAACGCCGATGACAACGGTGTCAAGAAAACAGCTAATAATGTCTTGAATCGTCACTAAAACAATAGCCACCATACAGTTCTCCAGCATCCCTCTGACGCCGTAGCCAATAGTTGCTTGGGTCTCCATTGAAAATAAAAAAGCTCCGGTGAAGCCTCGTACGTTTGCCATGCAGAGCTTCTCTTCTGGATTCGTAAGATCTCCATGTACATGGGCAATGAGCCAATAACAGAGACCAAAACAGAGCCAAGAGAAAATGTAAGAAAGGGAAAAGACAAGGAGCATGATCCTCCAGCGGACCTCGACAAGAGTGGTGAAGATGTCCATTAAATATGTGCTCCAGTCTCCAGGGGCCTTCTGGAACGTCACCAGGAACCCGCCGTCTTTCTGCATGTAGCGAGGCCCCCGCCATTCGTTTCCAGTTCGCCTGCGCAGCGTGTGAACTGTGGTGTAGAAGGTGTCAATGGCCTGCGCTCCTCTTTCGGTGCTCATTTTGAAAAGGATGATTTTTCAGACTACTGAAAAAAGAAAAGAAAAAACAAGAACAAGAACAAGAATAACTTCATCATCATCATCATCATCAACTTTATTTGTAAAGCGCTTTAACACAGCCACAGCTGAAACAAAGCGCTGACCACCAAACTAATACACAGTGAACTAAAATTTCACTTTAAAATACAATAAAACGACAAGTTAAACAGATAAAATCAATAAACATGAAGTAAAATCAAGTCTCAGTTGGGTTGAAGGCCAATGAGTATAGATGCGTTTTTAAACGTGTTTTAAAAATGGACAGTGAGGGAGCTTGTCGAATGTGTAAAGGCAGAGCATTCCATAACTCGGGGCCACCAACAGAGAAGGCCCTGTCTCCTCGAAGCTTCCTCTTACTCCGTGGAATGACCAGGAGCAGCTGGTCAGCAGACCTGAGTGACCGGGATGGAGTGTAATGGTGTAGAAGCTCTGCCAAATAAGGGGGGGCAAGGTTGTTTAAAACCTTAAAAACAAACAAGAGAATTTTAAAATGAACTCTAAAATACACGGGCAGCCAGTGGAGAGAAGCCAGGACAGGTGTGATGTGCTCTCTTTTACGTGTTCCGGTTAAAAGACGTGCAGCAGCATTTTGCACCAGCTGAACTTATGGACATCAACTTTCATGCTCAATAATCCAAGCAAAAAAAAATCCAACAAAGTTCAGTCAGGTCATCTGGATGGTTTCTTTTCTTTTTCTTTTTTGAGACGTTTTGTCCTTCGTCCATAGGACTTCATCAATCCAAGGAGCCACAAATAAGCTCAGTTCTACAAGCAAAGGGCGGACCCTCTCCCCCGTTGACTCCTCTTAAACTATGGCTGCCTCCGAGGAGTCAACGGGGGAGAGGGCAGGCCCCAGAAACCATCTTATCACCAGCAAACTAGTTGGTGCACTATGGGAGTGTGCTGCTTGTGGGACTGAGTTTGTGTGTGGCTCCTTGGATTGATGAAGTCCTTTGGATGCAGGACAAAATGTCTCAACAAAACAAAAAATAATAATAATAACACCCAGATGACCTGATTGAACTTTGTTGGATAACTTATGGGCATCACTTCTTCTTCTCATTATTATTTTTTACATAGATTAAAGCTGCACTATGTAACTTTGTAGTGCAGTCTGTAACTTTTCTAACAATATATTTTTAACATATTTCTTCACTCTGTCACTATCTACTGACAGACTGATGTTAGACAAAGTAATCTCTGAAAAAAACTATAGTCCCCTTGCTTCTCTATCAGCATTTATAAAAACACTAAAAACACAGAGTGACCCGCCGTTAACCAGCCAATAAAAACAGAGTTTGTAACCAGCCAATAAAAACAGAGCTTGAATTTGAATCAGCCAATAAAAACAGAGCTTGAATTTGAATCAGCCAATAAAAACAGAGCTTGAATTTGAATTTCAGCAGAGCAAGGGGGGCAGAGCCATATATGGCTCTGAGGGGGAGGGATCAGAATGCTTTGCCTGTTGAAAATATTTCTAAGTTCTGTGCTCTACAGAAAGTTACACATAGCACCTTTAAGTGCACAATCAAATTTAATATTTTAAGTTTCCAGTTTTGTTACATTGTAGTTTGTTAATAACTTTTCTAAGCTTCCCTCTTTTCATGCTGTGGTTCAGTTGTATACAATTTTCCATTAAAGTTCTTTAAAATGTTCTACTAATTATTGCACATCATCTGATTATTTTCACACTTAATGTTTTATTAAACAGTTTTGCACATATTTAACATTGACCTACTGACATGATAAACTATGGCCTTATGTCAAATAACTCATTTCTAATGATACAAAACTTTTTTTCCCCATTACTTTGGCTTTTCGCGTTGGTTTTTACATTTTGGTGAAGTGTGTCATCTTCCAGTGGTGACCCATTAAAATAACAAAGTGTATTTCTTTGCACTGCACAGAACATTACTTATTTTAGAGGATAATAAAAGGTCACAGAAATTTTCCTAATTCTCGTTATGCCCCACAAAGTCTCAGTAATTAAGCAGTTACTAATCCTCATGACGGTAAATTATTAGCCTGCAACCACTTACAGCTTTCTCCTCCAAATGTCACCTGAAGTGTCAAACTTTAACCACCCTGTCCTTTTTCCATTAACACAAACATGAGCAAGCGTTAAATTCTCACACTGTACTTCAATGATCTGACAGCTGATCGAGGTGCAACTAGTTCACTATCAGGTTTATGTTAAAGAGCAAACCACGCTCTTTCACTGATCAATAATAATAAGGCACGTCCTTTCCTGCTAGTCTGTCGGACTTTTCATAGTTTAATTGAACCAGGTGAGAACGTATGGCTAATAATTATCTCACTTTATGATAAATGGTTTATCAAGAGTTCTAATTTTATAACTACTGAGCTTTTTTTTTTTTTAAGCAAACAACTAGAAATAGAAAACTGCCTGGTTATTGCACACAGCTGTGTCAAGTGTTCTGGTCAGTCCAGATACAATGATGTTCTTCCAGTCCAAGTAGGGTACTGTGAGTAAAGTAATGCTGGTAAATCTTGTAAAAGTAACTCTCTTAAAAATATATATTGTGGAAATAGCACCCTCGGGCATCAAGCGTTTGGCAACAAAGTTCTTCAAATCAACCCCTGACTTGTCTTTTAATGACCTCAACACAAATTAAGACAAAGCTAAAATATATGCATGATCATTTGTTCAATTTTTGGTCCTTATCTTACTCTGAATGCTGCACAACAGCGTAAATGCAAGACAGGCTATGACGGAGAAATGACTTTCATAGAAAAATTGTGTTTTCAGGTTCACGTGCACTAAAATCTAGATAATAATTCATGCACATGCTTCAGAGTGTTAGCGAGGTAGTGTTTGCCTCCTATCAGTGGACAAGGACAATGGGGTCTACTAAAAAGGTCAGCTGGACCGACCTGTCCAGGCTGGAGCCTGAATAACACACAGCGCTGAAACAAAACAGGCAAAATTACAAATGATCAGTTTTGTTCAAATATGATGTTTAGGCTTAAATGATGGAAACGTTTGTTGTGCATTTTCTTCTTTGCTTTCATTTAGATCCCTCTGTGTTTTTTGTATCTTTTATTTTCTAATTTGTGCTAATATTTATTAACCTTGTCTTTTATTAGTCATTCTGCAAAGCTTTGAATGGGACTAAAACAACAAGGAGCGATTTATGAGCATGAACGCAGACTGAATTTTTTTAGCTCAAAATTTATTCATTTTTAAAATACAACACAAAACTATATAACAAAGTAAGTTTATACAACACATAAATAAAATGAAGGGTAGCAGTAAGAAGAAAAAAATCTTATTTTATCTGCCCCCTCTTTCAATCAATCAAATCAAACAACATCTTTAAGTAACTTAACAAAAAAAAAAATCACCATGATTATCGAACTACTACAAATCAAGACAATTTGAGTTTTGATGTGAGCTTCATTGAAACTTTTATACTCTAAGTTGTATTGCAGGTATTTAAATTAGCCATTGTGCATGCATTTTTAAAGTAATACTAATATAGCAAGTATTTTTATAATAATTATAAGAAAAAACAGTCTCTTCCCCTTTTTTTGATACCATTTAAAGTTATTTTCTAATAATTGCATCATTCCAGTTTCCTTTCATTTCTCTTAACGACAGCAAATATTTAAATGCTCTACTTACTTTCAGAGCAGAAATTAGACTGGGTCAGGTTGGTATCACAAATGCCCATGAGTCCCTCTGGGCAGTAGACTCTGCAGCCAAACTTAAAGCAACCTTCTAATGGTTGAAGAGCACGACATACTTGGGGGCTGGACGGGTCCTGAGGCAAAGTCCCATTTTATTATTTTTTTCCGATATAACAGCAATCATTTCCTGAAAGCCTCATTGGACGCGCAGGAAGGATTTATGGCTTATGGAACATTTTAGAGGTTCCTCAAGACAAAAACAACCAAATGCCCTCTGTTCGCCCCCCCAGGTGCTGAAGGGTGATTTTTACAATCTTCAAGATAGATAATTTATAATTTCTCTTCAAACTTCCAGGATTCATCAGACAAGTTAACCATTGTTCAATCAGGTGTTTGCATTGGCTCAAGGATTTGCTCTTCTCGATTTGGTTCTGACAAGACAAGACAACACCTGAACCGCCGGGACGCACTAACTTTTAAACCACATTTACTGCAGCTATAAGAGCATCTGAGGTTGTAGCAAAGAGGTCAACAACACCCAGTCAACCTGGTGCTGGTTTTAAAAATAGAGTCTGAAACTGTG
>JBBPBX010032227.1:8582-23202 GCA_038048925.1 Garcialebias charrua | reverse complement strand
CTACCTGATGGAGTATTGATTTTGAAAGACGATGTGTGAAGACAGAGATAAGAGACATTCCTCTGAGCGATAACTGAGAAAGAACAGTGTGAAGTTCATAAGCAGCAGCTGTGTAATAAAAGTGTAAAATTAAAAAAAAAAAATTAAACACAAACATCTAACAAAGTTTTACTCTGCCATCAAACACAAGTAAAAATGTTAAAACAAGCTGTTTGGATGTGTTTGACTTGGTGCAAAAAAAAGGCTGTAACTCCATCAGTTTTGCAAATATTGAGCTAAATATAGTTTGGTAGTAGCTGAGAGTCATTCCCAACACATAGTTTGAATGCTATTGTGCAGCATTTTT
Source organism: Garcialebias charrua (assembly GCA_038048925.1). NCBI lineage: Eukaryota > Metazoa > Chordata > Actinopteri > Cyprinodontiformes > Rivulidae > Garcialebias > Garcialebias charrua. Next base: position 22,856 of record JBBPBX010032227.1, on the reverse strand, counting down.
TGCCTAAAACTGGTCTGTCTGTTAGCAAACTATTTCATGACCCACTGAGCAGATTTCAGCGAAACGCTCAAAGAGAATCTAAAAACGCTAAGTCTGGTCCTCTGGACATTCATTATACAGTATTGAGCATGCATTAGGGTGCTCAAAGAGAAGCGGTTGAAAGTTCATCTGCAGCTGATAAACTCTCAGGGTCTGTCCAATTCAAGATGGCTGCCACAGCCAGTCAACTTTAACCAACACCAGAATGGCTAAAGCTCAGCCAGTTTTATAGATATTGAGCTTTATTTCATGTGGTTGTAGCTGAGAGTCGTCCTCAACGCTAACACATCTTGTGAGAACTCACATGAGATTGCAGATTATTTACAGTCTTTTTTTATTTTTTATCAGTAGAACATACAATAGTTGACAGTACATACATTTTACAAAACTTACATGACTTCTCTGATTCCCCCCTCCCCCCTCCCACAACAAACACAACTCACCCCACTAATATAACCAAAAACAAGACAGAATGAGTAAAAGAGAGAGAAAAAAAAAGGGGGGGGGAGTAGGAGGGCTCCGAGAAACCAAAAGGAAAACAGTATTTCACCCATTCATTTATCCTTTAAAATTAAGTCACCTGGTAATGTGATGAGTCAGTCACATCGGTCTGTACACTATGAAGGCAAAGATTTTACATATGACACAAAGGGTGTCCACTTACAGTATAGGTAAAAAATTTTGAACTACCTTTCACTGTTAATAAAAAAAAAAGTGATTCTTTAATAACGGCATTTTATTAGAGGGTGATACAAATTTTAAATGGGACCTAAATTGTGACCAGATCCTGAGTGTCGAGAGAACTATAGGATTTGTAGTAACAGAGGATAGTTTAATTGGTAATGATGAATAAATAATTGAGGCAGGTGAAAAAGATGAAGAAATCGATTGAATTTCAAGTTTACACCAAATTAAATCAGGTGAATTTAACCAATAAGTTGGGCAGCACGGTGGCACAACCGGTAGAGCTGCTGCCTCTCAGCGAGAAGGTTGCCGGTTCAAATCCCGGTCCGGGGCCTTTCTGGGTGGAGTTTGCATGTTCTCCCCGTGCATGCGTGGGTTTCCTCCGGGTACTCCGGTTTCCTCCCACAGACCAAAAAACATGCTTGTTAGGCTGATTGGTGACTCTAAATTGACCCTAGGTGTGAGTGTGAGAGTGGATGGTTGTTTGGTGTGAGTGAGACAGGTCCCTCTTGTAAATGAGTCCCCGTGACTCAACGAGGCTAGCCTGTATAAATAAAGGTTGAATGAAAAGTCAGTTTATGGATATGTGAGGACCAGTAATACATTGTAAAATTAGGTAGAGAAAGACCACCATTTGTGATGAACTGTTGTAATAAAGAAAGTCTCATTCTGGGGGCCTTTCCGTTCCAGAAAAAGGAGGAGACCATCTGATCCAGGGACCTGAAGAACCGTTTGGGTAAAAACAGAGGGATATTTTGATATAAAAACAGAAGTCTAGGTAGCACATTCATTTTGATAATATTAATCCTATCAATCAGTGAAAGAGGGAGAGAGTTCCACCTCTGAAAGTCTGATGCAATTTGGGAGACTAGTGGGACATAATTCTGAGAAAACATTGAGGGCAGAGTATGTGTAATATTAATTCCGAAGTACCTAAATCCCGAGGGACTGAGCCTAAAAGGGATATCAGAAGGCCTAAGCTTTAAAGCTAATGAATTCACTGGGTAGCATTCACTAATTTTATAGCCAGAATACGATCCAAAATTTTCCAGAATATTTAAAATTGGGGGAAGACTACATAAAGGGTCAGAAACATACAGGAGAAGGTCATCTGCATATAAGGACAGTTTAAGCTCGACACCAGAGCGGATGATTCCATGAAAAGAAGAAAGGGATCTTAGGGCAACGGAAAGAGGTTCAATGGCTAATGCAAACAAGAGGGGGGAAAGAGGGCAACCCTGTCTAGTACCACGTCCCACCGAAAAAAATCAGATTGGACGGAATTAGTGAGAATACATGCTTGAGGAGTTGTATAAAGTAGCTTGATCCAGGACACAAACATCTCTCCAAAACCAAACCTATTAAGAGCGGCAAAGAGATACTCCCATTCCACTCGATCAAAAGCTTTCTCGGCGTCAAGAGAAACTATCACTTCAGGAGATGTGGGGGAATGAGTTGAAAAAATTGTGTTCAATAGTGTACTAGTATTAAAAAACAACTGGCGACCTTTGATGAATCCATTCTGTTCTTGTGAAATAATCAGAGGGAGAACTGTCTCAAGCCGAGTTGCGAGTACTTTAGACAAAATCTTAAAATCCACATTCAAGAGTGAAAGGGGTCTATAAGACTCGCAGGCAGTAGGATCCTTATCCTTCTTTAACAGGAGAGAGATTGAAGCCTGAGTCAAGGTGGGAGGCAGCAGGCCACGCCCGAGTGACTCATTATAAACCTCAAGAAGAAAAGGGGCTATTTTATCTTTAATTTTTTTGAAAAATTCGGCAGAGAAACCATCTGAGCCAGGTGTTTTACCACTTTGCATATTCTTAGTTGACGCAAATATTTCTTCTAATTTAATGGGAGCCTCAAGTTGATCAGAAATCAATTTGTCTATCCTAGGATGTCAAAATTCTGAAGAAAGGCAAGTAGCTCATTTGAGTCTGCTTGTAGTTCAGATTATTTACAATCTTTGACCAAAATGGCTGTATTTGTGTCTCTTATCGACATAAGATTATCGTCTTCTTAACCTCTAGCATGAAAGGCAGTGGGTGATATGCATTCCTTGATGGAATGCTGGGCTGTTGATTTTATTTAAAGATAGACGTTTCCTGAGGAATCTTGGATTTTGCAGATAAAACGGTCAAGTGAGATAATGTGGGAAGGACATGAGAGGACCAGAAAAAGATGTGGCATGAAGTTTCTCTGTGGGAAAAATGGAAAAATACTGAAAAAACTTCAGGTTTAACTTTAAAATTTGCAACTGTGTAAACCCAAAGGAGAAAGAACTTAAAAGGACAAAAAAATATGAAACTATACTCAAAGAATGTTAAATGGACTGTAGAGCCTTTCTATCTAATCAAGATACTCAAAGCACTTTACACTACAACCTGCGCTCTCATTTATAATAATAATAATAATCAATTTTATTTAAAAGCGCCTTTCAAGACACCCAAGGAACAAACAAACACAGTTCAAACATTAGCAGTAACAAATTGAAATATAAAATACATAAAGAATATAAAATACAAAATAATATAAAATACATTAAGTAAAGTTAATGATAAGCTAGTCTAAAGAGATGCGTTTTCAGGGCAGTCTTGAACAGAGAAAGGGAGGTGGTGTTTTGAAGGTCTGGCGGTAGAGTGTTCCAGAGGTGAGGGCAGGGGCAGGTGAGGGCCCGCCTCTCCCCATGGTGGAGAGGCGGGCAGAGGGTACATGGAGGTGTAGTGAAGAGGAGGATCTGAGAGAGCGTGATGGGATGGAGATTTGTAGGAGGTCAGATAGATAAGGAGGGGCAAGGTTGTGGATAGCTTTGAACGTGAGAAGTAGAATTTTGAAGATGATGCGTGATTTAACCGGGAGCCAGTGGAGCTGCTGCAGGACAGGAGTGATGTGGTTATAGGAGGAGGTTTGAGTGATGACACGGGCAGCTGAGTTCTGGACCATCTGTAACTTGTGGAGAGATTTGTTGGGGAGGCCATAGAGAAGGGAGTTGCAGTAATCGATACGGGAAGTCACAAGACTGTGCACCAGGATGGCTGTGGAGCGGGGTGTGAGAGAAGGACGGAGACGGTTAATATTACGGAGGTGGAAATAGGCAGACCGAGTAACATTGTTGATGTGTGAAGTGAAGGAGAGAGTGGTGTCGAGGATGACACCGAGACTCTTGACCTGAGGGGAGGGGGATAGCAGAGAGTTGTTAAGGGGGACGAGAAGATGTTCTGATTTTGAAATAGAGTTTTTGGTACCAACAAGAATGATTTCTGTTTTGTTGCTGTTTAGTTGAAGGAAATTGTTAGAAAACCAGTGATTTAGCTCATTGAGACAGTCGGTGAGGATGGAGGGTGGGTGGGTGGAGTTTGGTTTTGATGACAAGTAGAGCTGTGTGTCATCAGCATAACAGTGGAAATGGACGCCGTATTTGCGGAAGATGTGACCTAGAGGAAGGAGGTAAATGATGAAGAGGAGGGGTCCGAGGACAGAGCCTTGGGGGACACCCGTGGAGACAGGGGAAGACTGGGAACGGAAGGATTTAAGCTGAATGAATTGAGTGCGGTCAGAGAGATAGGAGTTGAACCAGTCTAACGGGGTACCTGAGATGCCAATGGAGGTTAGTCTGTTGAGGAGGATAGAATGACAGATGGTGTCGAAGGCAGAACTTAGATCAAGAAGAATGAGGATGGACAGAAGACCAGAGTCAGCAGCAAGAAGAAGGTTGTTAGTAATTTTTATTAGAGCTGTTTCTGTGCTATGGTGGGGGCGAAAACCAGATTGAAACTCTTCATAAATGTTATTGTTGGACAGGTGAGAGTGAAGTTGACTAGCAACAGTTTTTTCAAGAATCTTGGAGATGAAGGGCAGATTGGAGACTGGACGAAGTTTACTGAAGTTGATAAAGTCAAGACCTGGTTTCTTGATGATGGGGGTGATGGCAGCAGATTTGAAGGCTGTGGGAACAATGCCAGAGGTTAGGGAGGAGTGGATGATATTAGTGATGATAGGGAGCAGAGAAGGGAGACAGGATTTACCTCCACACACACATTCATACAGCTCTCTACTCCACCTCTATTAAGTTAATTGAACAAATATTTCTAATGAGACTAATCAGAGCTTTTAGATCACATTCATACAGCGATGGGACACACATCAGAGGCAATGAGGGGTTCAGTGTCTTGCCCAGGGGCACTTCAGCATGTGACTGCTGGTGGAATCAAACCTCTCCCATTGGAAGACGACTGCTCTAACCACTCAGCCACAGCTGCCCAAAGAGACAACTGTTTTTTTAATTTCTTTGTGTTTGTGAACTTCCATCCATCCAGTATCTTTACCTGCTTCATCCTTTCCCGGGGAGTCACTGGTCCAACAGTCACTGTGTGAGAGGCAGAAGACACCATGGACAGGTCTCCAGTCCATCACAGGGACACATAAAGACAAACAAGACAAACAACCATTCACTCTCTCACTCACACCTTAGAGTCACCAATCAGCCTGACATGCATGTTTTTGGTCCGTGGGAGGAAACCGGAGTACCCGGAGAAAACCCACGCATGCACGGAGAGAACATGCAAGCTCCACCCAGAAAGGTCCCTGACTGGGATTCCATCCAGCAACCTTCTTGTTGAGAGGCAGCTCCACCAACTGAACCACTGTGCCGCCATTGTGAACTCAATTCCATTTTTTATGATCAAATTTGATATTTTTCCTGGTAAACATTTATCATTTTTTTATATATTACCTTCATTAATATAGTCCCACAAACCACACCTTTTCATAAATGTATTGAAAGTAAATATTTAGTCAGCATCCTTTAGAATCAACATTATATAACATAATAAACTATAAAACAAAACTACAATTTATTATCCAGATGTCAACACAGCACTTTTCCCCCTGCCATTTCTTTTGTCTAACCACTGAAACCAGAGCCGTGTCCCGTCTTTGTCTCGCTTACATCACTGGGGAACCTTTTCAGTGTATTTTCAATGACAGACCTCCTGCTCTTTATGACAGCCACAGTCTCATCATATTACTGAGCAGCGCAGTCTGTGATGATCACAAACGACAGCCAGAGCTACCTGTCTCTGCTTACCCTGAAGCAGACAATGGGTGTAATTGCACTTGCACTCCTCCTGTTTACACAGTCTGGCTGAGAATCATACCAGTAATTAATCGCGTGATAATTTCATAAAACACTGTTGTGTTTGATTGATGAAGTCTGTAAATGTGTCTCTGGAGGCTGTTCACCGAGCTATAAGAGTCCCGTCAGGATGCACTTTGAGAGGCAAAACTGCAGTCGTTCGTTATACGTGAAGTTCACAACAGCTATAAAACTAAATATGCCATCAGAAAGGCTTCAGTTAAAAAATAAATGTATGACGAGACTAGCCTTCTTACTGGGGATGCTTTTTATAGGTAAGTGCATTTTGGAAAACCATTACAAATATCAAAGTAACTTGATGGACTAGAAACCTGAGGATGGCTTTTGAAATTAATTGGATTTATTTTGCCTGATTTCAGGAAGTGTCCATGCAGACTCTAACTGCACAGATCGCAGATGTCTGGCTCAAATGCTAATCAACAAAGAGTACTTTTCTCAGCCTCAGTATGAAAACTGCACCCTGCTCATCAAGGTGCCATTCATTGAGTACCAAACTCTGGAAGTTGTAAGTCATTTATTAAATGTTTCCTTTAAATGAAAACCTGACTATTAATATTCTTCTTTCTTTTCTTCTCTTTTCTTTTCTTTTCTTTCCTTTTTTTTTAGCTTTGTGCATGTGAACCTGGTGACTGTATGTCAGTTAGATTAGATAATCAGTCATAAAACAACAACATAGATTATGTATGTTATTCAGTCATTCAGTATTGAAACAAGCTACTTTAATTCAGACATTTAGGTTTATCTAAAAAAGCTAAGTCTGGTCCAGAGGACCAGACTTAGCTTTTTTAGATTTTTCTACCTGGATTATTGAGCATGCATCAGGACATTTAGGTTTACCGTATTTTTAGGACTATGGCGCACCGAATTATAATTTAATACATAAGGCTTACTGTCAATTTTTGAGAAAATTGAAGGATTTTAAGTGTGCCTTATAGTCTGAAAAATACGGTAAATGTTTTGATGAAAAGGTTTTGATCAACCTTTTTTCCATTTGAACAGGACACAAAGAATCTCCATCTCAATAGTCGTCTTGTTGCTTCCATTGTAAGTTTGAAGATATTTTCACATTTAAAAAAAAAACATGATGAAACAAAGATGTTTCGATGACAGATACTTTTATTTTGAAATCCAGGAATGGCTGGATCCAGGATTGATGTGGGACAATTCAATTTACAAGTTTGATCGAGTGATTTTGCCGGTAAATACGATCTGGACCCCAGAGCTCCATGTAACAAATGGGTGAGTTAGGTCACTTTCCATTATGACACATTCAGTTCATGGACTAATGAAAGTTGACCTGAGACGGCTGTTGTCTTTGTGCTTATATGTGAAGAATAACAACAGATATGCAGCATGCCTCTGATGATCTGGTGGTATTCAGTAGCGGTACAGTGAAACACAAGGTGATCATAAATGCAGTGGTGGACTGTGAAATCAATCTGTTCAACTACCCCTTCGCTGCGGATGAATGTCCTGTTGCAATCCAAAGTTATGCAGCGGGTGGTAAGCTCAGATATTCATGCACAAACATTCAAATTCCATTTAAAACCTTGGAAATGTCCTCATGGGACTGATAAATGTCTTTCAATTGCTTATGTATCCGGTACTCACATTTATTACACTATACTGTAAAAATCTGCATCATCATATCTGAGATTCATTTTATCACTGATGCCAGATTATGGGATGAGGATGAGAAAGAATGGGATATAGGATGAGAAGGATGAGCGGGAAAACAAAGGTAGAGGTGAGGGATGGGATGACAATGGATATGAATGAACAATAAGAATGAGCACACTGGAAAGGTTTGTTCATGAGGGATTATAAGCGGAAATGAAAAATAATATGATAAAAAGGATGAGGGATGAGAAAGTTGAGAGATGAAGCAAGTGATTAGAAAGATTTGGAATGTAAAATGAGTGGAATAGAAATAGATTTTGATGAGGATGTAAATTATGAGTTTGATGAGAAGGGGCAGGGATGTGAGATGAATGAGACAAAAAGGAGTACCGGTAGAACTGAAGAATGAGAAAGAGGAATGTGAAGGAATAAAATGAGGATGAATGAGATGAAAAAAATTGTTCTGAAAAATAATAAGTGGGATGATAAGGGCTAGGGATGAAGGGATAAATGGATTTGAGGGCTTAGGTTTGAAGAATGAGTGGAATGATGAGCTAGTGATAAAATATGAGAGATTAGTGGGATGATAATAATTATGGATGAGACATTAAGAATTTGAAAGAGAACAAGTGAGGTGATAAGAATCAGAAATGTTGGATGAATGAGATTTAAAAAGGTATGGACGAAGGATGCCCCAAGTGGAGGAGTTTAAGTATCTCGGGGTCTTGTTCACGAATGAGGGAAAACTGGAGCGTGAGATCGATAGGCGGATAGGTGCAGCGTCCGCAGTGAAGCGGGCGCTGTACCGGTCTGTCGTGGTGAAGAGAGAGCTGAGTCGAAAGGCAAAGCTCTCAATTTACCGATCGATCTACGTTCCCACCCTCATCTATGGTCATGAGCTTTGGGTTGTGACCGAAAGAACGAGATCTCGGATACAAGCGGCTGAAATGAGTTTTCTCCGCAGGGTGTCTGGACTCTCCCTTAGAGATAGGGTGAGAAGCTCAGTCATCCGGGAGGGACTCGGAGTAGAGCCGCTGCTTCTCCACATCGAGAGGAGCCAGTTGAGGTGGCTCGGGCATCTGGTTAGGATGCCTCCTGGACGCCTCCCTGGTGAGGTGTTCCGGGCATGTCCCACCGGGAGGAGACCCAGAGGAAGACCCAGGACACGCTGGAGGGACTATGTTTCTCGGCTGGCCTGGGAACGCCTTGGGATTCCCCCGGAGGAGCTGCTCCAAGTGGCTGGGGAGAGGGAAGTCTGGGCCTCCCTACTTAGGCTGCTACCCCCGCGACCCGACCCCGGATAAGCGGAAGAAGATGGATGGATGGATGGATGGATGGACGAAGGATGAGAAGGATCTGTGGGATGATAATACTGTATATATAATGTAATGAATGGGAATGGTCAGGATAAAATAATGCATGAGAAGAATGTATGGCTAAAGATAGAGTGAATGTTATGATAATATGTTAAATTGTGCTGAATAGGTCAAACTTGTCATAAAGTTAACCTCATTAGTTAAAATTTATTGAGAAGTTGGTGATTAAGTGGAAGCATAAACTTGGTTCATGTATAACAAATAAATACAGTATACTGGTGTAGATTCTCAGACAGCAGGACATGGAAAGTTAAATCAAAGAAAACCGATTCTTTAACATTTTTCAAATTTCATGTGAGGAGTTTTCCTCAAAGTGAGAGTTCTGTCAAATTCATTTTTTAGTATTAAAAAAAGTCATGGAAACTTGTGTTCTCTGTAGATTGTGGTATAAGTCTACACCTGGGTGAAGTGAAGATGATAGATGGTTCCCACGGAGATTGGAAAACAGAGTTTGCGTCTCTCAAGCAACAAAGAGAAGACCGCAATTACATCTTGGTAAGTTCAGAAACCCAAGTCATCTGATTCACCGGTAAAAAAACAAAAAACAAACTATTAATCAAACTCCAGCTAAAGCGAGATTTCCCTTGAGAGCTCAGAGAACAATTTGTGCTTTTTGCAATTGTGAGGTAGACTATGATAAAGAGTCACATGATCGACGAACATGGTTACAATAATACACTAATGAGAATTTTATACAAATTTGGAGGTATGAGTTGTCTTAGACAGCAAAAATTCACTCTCAGATTCACCCTAATTTGAACTGTGCATCAAAATTTCTACCAGATTCTCTAAACTGAGATGTCTGGCTGCCATCTGCTGCAGGTAACATACTGAATACTCATAAGTACTCATCATGTGATGTTGTTTTGAGTATGATGTATTTATAATTTTTCCCATACATTTATCACTAAGCCATAAAGACCAGAGAACAGTTTCTTCACCACGTCTTTCATTAAACTGTGTCCTGTGTTCACTTCAGGTGGGACTGAGCATGAAATTTTCAAACCCCTTCATAACATTATTGCTGCCCACGATTCTCATCGTCTTGGCTGATGTAGTCAGCTTTGCTCTGCCGCTGAAAGGTGGCGAACGCAACTCGTTCAAGATCACGCTGGTGCTCAGCTTTACCATGTTCCTGAACATCCTCAACGATGTGCTCCCCGGAGACGGCCATTGCAGCCCCATCATCCGTAAGTCATGTGGCACACACAGCGCAGAGTCTGTAGATGTGTGTGAGGGAGGAAAATAGTTTAAGTCCTACACGGCCCCTCATACACACATACACACGCACCACCCCCACACACACACACACACACACACACACACATACACACACCTATATACACCTGTACACACCTGTCCACATGCCTGCAAACAAACATGCAGACACACTTGTAAACAAATGTACACACGGTTCACAAATGTACACATGTACACACACCTGTACACAGCTGCACGAACGTATACACACACACCTGTACACAGCTGTATACACATGTATAGACACCTGTACAGAGCTGTACACACATATACACACGTGTACACAGCTGTACACACATGTACACACACCTGTACACAGCTGCACGAACGTATACACACACACCTGTACACAGCTGTATACACATGTATAGACACCTGTACAGAGCTGTACACACATATACGCACACATGTACACAGCTGTACACACATATACACACACATGTACACAGCTGTACACACATATACACACACCTGTACACACACCTGTACACAGCTGTATAGACACCTGTACACAGCTGTACACACACATACACACACCAGTACACACACGTGTACACACACCTGTACACACACCTGTGCACAGCTGTATATACACCTGTACAGAGCTGTGCACACATACACACCTGTACACAGCTGTACACACGTGTACACATCTGTACACAGCTGTGCACACATCTGTACACAGCTGTGCACATCTGTACACACATATACACACCTGTACACAGCTGTACACACCTGTACACAGCTGTACGCACCTGTACACAGCTGTACACACCTGTACACAGCTGTACACAGCTGTGCACATCTGTACACACATATACACACCTGTACACAGCTGTACACACCTGTACACAGCTGTACGCACCTGTACACAGCTGTACACAGCTGCACACACATGTACACACACCTGTACAGAGCTGTACACATATACACACACCTGTACACAGCTGTACACATGTGTACACAGCTGCACACATGTGTACACACACGTGTACACAGCTGCACACAGATGTACACACACCTGTACACAGCTGTATACACATAGACACCTGTACAGAGCTGTACACACATATACACACCTGTACACAGCTGTACACACGTGTACACAGCTGCACACATGTGTACACACACGTGTACACAGCTGCACACAGATGTACACACACCTGTACACAGCTGTATACACATGTATAGACACCTGTACAGAGCTGTACTCGCATATACACACCTGTACACAGCTGTATACACATGTATAGACACCTGTACAGAGCTGTACACACATATACACACCTGTACACAGGTGTACACACGTGTACACAGCTGTACACACATGTACACACGTGTACACAGCTGTACACACGTGTACACAGCTGCACACATGTGTACACACACGTGTACACAGCTGCACACACAAGTACACACACCTGTACAGAGCTGTATACACATGTATAGACACCTGTACAGAGCTGTACTCGCATATACACACCTGTACACAGCTGCACACACGTGTACACACGTGTACACAGCTGTACACACATTTACAGACACCTGTACACAGCTGTACACACACCTGTACAGAGCTGTACACACATATACACACACCTGTAAAGAGCTGTACACACATACTGTATACTCACACCTGTAAAGAGCTGTACACACATATACTCACACCTGTACACAGCTGTACACATGTGTACACAGCTGCACACACACCAGTATACAGCTGTACACACATGTACACACATGTACACAGCTGTACACACATTTACACACACCTGTACACACACCTGTACAGAGCTGTACACACATATACTCACACCTGTACACAGCTGTACACATGTGTACACAGCTGCACACACAACTGTACACACACCTGTACACAGCTGTACACACGTGTACACAGCTGCACACACATGTACACACACCTGTACAGAGCTGTACACATATGCACACACCTGTACACAGCTGTACACATGTGTACACAGCTGCACACATGTGTACACACACTGCACACATGTGTACACACACGTGTACACAGCTGCACACACATGTACACACACCTGTACACAGCTGTATACACATAGACACCTGTACAGAGCTGTACACACATATACACACCTGTACACAGCTGTACACACGTGTACACATCTGTACACACATGTACACACATGTACACAGCTGTACACAGCTGTACACACATGTACACACATATACACACCTGTACACAGCTGTACACACGTGTACACATCTGTACACACATGTACACACATGTACACAGCTGTACACACGTGTACACAGCTGCACACATGTGTACACACACGTGTACACAGCTGCACACAGATGTACACACACCTGTACACAGCTGTATACACATGTATAGACACCTGTACAGAGCTGTACACACATATACACACCTGTACACAGGTGTACACACACATGTACACACGTGTACACACATGTACACACGTGTACACAGCTGTACACACGTGTACACAGCTGCACACATGTGTACACACACGTGTACACAGCTGCACACACATGTACACAGCTGTATACACATGTATAGACACCTGTACAGAGTTGTACTCGCATATACACACCTGTACACAGGTGTACACACGTGTACACAGCTGTACACACATTTACAGACACCTGTACACAGCTGTACACACACCTGTACAGAGCTGTACACACATATACACACACCTGTAAAGAGCTGTACACACATATACTCACACCTGTAAAGAGCTGTACACACATATACTCACACCTGTACACAGCTGTACACATGTGTACACAGCTGCACACACACCTGTATACAGCTGTACACACATGTACACAGCTGTACACACATTTACACACACCTGTACACAGCTGTACACACACCTGTACAGAGCTGTACACACATATACAGTACTCACACCTGTACACAGCTGTACACATGTGTACACAGCTGCACACACAACTGTACACACACGTGTACACAGCTGCACACACGTGTACACAGCTGCACACACGTGTACATACACCTGTACACACGTGTACACACACATTTACACACACCTGTACACAGCTGCACACACATATACACACACACCTGTACACAGATGTACACACCTGTACACAGCTGCACACATGTGTACACACACCTGTACAGAGCTGTACACACATATACACACACCTGTACACAGCTGCACACACACACACCTGTACACAGCTGCACACACACACACCTGTACACAGCTGCACACACACACACCTGTACACAGCTGCACACACCTGTACACAGCTGCACACAGCTGCACACACCTGTGCACAGCTGCACTCACATGCACACACACCTGTACACACATGCACACACACCTGTACACACATGTACACACACCTGCGCACAGCTGTACACACATGCAGACACCTGTACACAGCTGTACACATGTAGACAAACCTGTACACACCTGTTCACACAACTGTTCACATCTGTACACCAATGTACACTGCACACACCTGTAAACACAACTGTTCACAAACCTGTACACACTTCTGTACACACACACACACACACACACACACACACACACACACACACACACACACACACACACACACACACAGGAAACAAACGGCAACATTGTGTGTTTCAGGAACTCACTTCTGTGTTTGCCTGGTTCTTCTGGTGCTGAGCATGCTGGTGTCCATGCTGCTGACACGGGTGGCCAAAGATGGGTTGTTCGATTTGTGCAGCTTTCTCAAACGTTCTCCCCAACGAGAGCAAGAAAACAGCAAAGAGAACAAGGGTGAAGGTGATCAAGGCTTTAGACTGAGTCTGCACTGGACGTTTGAAGATGAGAACAGTCTTGATGAAGTTGTCTGTTTGTCTTCAGAGACCAGAGCTGACATCAGTGTCATCAAGCTGGAGGTTTCTGAGGACACGCTCATGCTCAGAAGGATGCTCAAGTTCCTGGAAGCTCTTCAGGTCAACAGGCAGACAGAAACTGAGTACGAGAGGATTGCAGACAGAGGAGACAAAATCTTTTCCTGCTTCTATTTCATCGTTGCCTCGTCATACGTCACTGCAATGACTGTTGTTATGGCGAAGTATGAATGCAAAGTGAATCACTTTCATTTCTGGTACTGATGCAACCC
>JBBPBX010032226.1:5196-20707 GCA_038048925.1 Garcialebias charrua | reverse complement strand
CTATGGTCATGAGCTTTGGGTTGTGACCGAAAGAACGAGATCTCGGATACAAGCGGCTGAAATGAGTTTTCTCCGCAGGGTGTCTGGACTCTCCCTTAGAGATAGGGTGAGAAGCTCAGTCATCCGGGAGGGACTCGGAGTAGAGCCGCTGCTTCTCCACATCGAGAGGAGCCAGTTGAGGTGGCTCGGGCATCTGGTTAGGATGCCTCCTGGACGCCTCCCTGGTGAGGTGTTCCGGGCATGTCCCACCGGGAGGAGACCCAGAGGAAGACCCAGGACACGCTGGAGGGACTATGTTTCTCGGCTGGCCTGGGAACGCCTTGGGATTCCCCCAGAGGAGCTGCTCCAAGTGGCTGGGGAGAGGGAAGTCTGGGCCTCCCTACTTAGGCTGCTACCCCCGCGACCCGACCCCGGATAAGCGGAAGACAATGGATGGATAAATATCTTTAAGGCCCCCCCATAACTCTGCGTTTGGCCGTACGCAGCTCTATGCGCGCGTTCTGTACATGCGCGTTCACCCGCACAGCTCTGCGTTCGTTCTTGCGTTTTCGCTCCAAATTCTTGACGTTATTTGAGCAGCCACAGCGCAGAGCGTTCGCTGATTGGTCATTTTCTGACACGCCTACTGAATTGATTGACAGGTCGGGGGGAGAAAAAAAAAGGCGAGCCGGCACTTCACACAGCTTCAGCCGCAGCGGTGTTCTGTGTTTATATCTTATTAAAAAGTTCTAAAAATTTTAAAAAACAGGGAGCGCTGGTCCTGCAGCCCACAGCCCACCAGGAAATCTGCAGAACCTCGCGCAGCCACGTTGGACCCTCTCGTGACAAATTCATTCATTTCCTCATCATTTCAGTCATGGAGTCAGTGGAGGAGGAAGCGATTACTTAACTTTTGGCAAAAAAACAAAAGAAAAGGCCAGATCAGGGATGAAGAAGAGGAATTTAATACATTTGTGTCGCCTACAAAACAGTCCGGCGCCGGGTAGTTTATTGTGAGACAACGCATTTGCGTACGCGGTCGTAAAATTTGATCTTTGCGCGTACATGGTACGCTTGTGCCTCTGCACATGGACGGCGGATGGCCGAACGCAGCGCTATGAGGGGGCCTTTAGCGTTGAGAACGAGTTTTATAAAATTATAGTACATGCAGTAGGATTAGTTACACATGAGAGAGTAAATTTCAGACCCTGTTTGCTAACAATTTTAAACAAATGTATCTATTCTATTACCGTAATTGCTGAGAGGCCTTTTCAGAAAGAAATGTATCTTATATCCTTGCTAGACATAAACTCTCACATTTTCTATCATCAACCTGAACTTTACAAAAAATATATATTGCAAAAATATATATATTCTGAAATGTTCTTATCAATAATTCTTAATAGTTTACCTTTAAGACTATCACTCCAGTCCATTTTCTTCACACCTGTGCATTTATCATTGAAGTTTTCCATCTTCACTATCTTCTTCTGGTGCCCAGCAAAGGCAGTCTGAACAAACAAAAAAAGAAATCTGAAGTCTGAAAACTGAAAAGAAGATGAACCAAATGCAAGAGGACTAAAAAGACCTATTCCTTACCTGATACAGATACAACCAGTTCCAGACAATACTGACAAAAAAGCACACAACAAACATCCTCTTGAACTGCACAAACCACGAAACCGTTGACCACAACTGGGTGCAGATGATGGCTGACAAGGTCAAAATAAACATCCCAATCTGGAAAATACGGAAGAGAATTAATCATCAATCATCAAGACTGTCTGATGTGCGTTTCTAACTACAGTATGCATGCAAAAATTATTTAGGTTTTACTTTTAATACTGTGTCAAGCTCCACGCCAAAAGTGTCTTCAAAACGCCACTTCCAGGCTTCATAATCATGTGGTTTGAAGTCCACCAGTAGCTGACTCAGAGCATTGTCCAGAGCCCCTGTTCTCCATCTGTCTTCACCATTCAGAAGGGACTGGATCTCTGCCATGGCTCGTTTTGACAGTTTGATTTTTGCATCATAGAAGATGTCTGTGGAATCACTGGGCTGATGAGAAAACAGGAGAAGTAAAAATTAAAAAAGGGCAAAAATGCTCCTTTTTGTTTTGTTTACTGCATGCTGATTGAACAAACGACATTAGATTTGGATTCCTAACAGCATTAAGATTAAAGCTTGAAAAAACTACAGTAATTTAGATGGGGTCTGCATAATGATGCAGGAGAGGTTTAAAAGAACACAATTCATCACCAAATGCATAAAGCCCACCTACCACACCGATTCTCTGTACTTCCTTTAACAGTCGACTTAGGAACCTCTTGAACACTGGATTGCATGTAGGTTGCTGCGAAATGTCTGTGATCCTCTTATTTTGGTTTTCAATCTGCATGAAAAGAAATAATATTTTACAAATCTCACTGTTTATTAAAATTTCTTGATCAGGAATAACTAAATCTTTCATATTTACAACGAACATGGTTGAAAGTTGATTCAGTATAAAATGAGAATCCATGTTATCACTTTGATTCTTTGTTTGCTTCATCTTTTTCTTTCAGCTGTTCCCTTGTCAGGGCTCACCACAGCGAGTGATCCTCCTCCATCTTACTCTGTCCTCTGCATCTTCTGCCCTCACTCCAACACTTCCTCTATGTCCTTTCAAACAGCATCCGTATTTCTCCTATTTGTCTTTTTTCTGGAAACTGCATTTCTAACATCCTATTACCAGTACACCCATTACTGTACTCTGGACATGTCCAAACCATCTCAGTCTGGCCTCTCTAACTTTATCTACAAGTTGTTCAACCTGTGATGTACAGTACTTCTGATTATCTCATTCCAAATCTTATCCAGCCTTTTCACTTCTAAGGAGAACCTAAATATATTCAGCTTTGCCACTTCCTGTCAATGCCACTGTCTCCCAAACCATACAACATTGGCTCTGTGATCACTTGTAAACATCTCTATTGACCTTTGCTGCCACATTTTATCACAGATCATTCATCTTCTTACAAGTGCATACCTCCACCTCTCCAAGTTCTCTTCCACCTGTTCCCTGTTCTCACCACAGATCACAATGTCATCTGCAAACATCATAGTCCATGGGGCTTCCTGCCTGACCTCATCTGTTAGTTGGTCCACCACAAGAGCAAACAAGAAGGGGCTCAGAGCCGATCCTTGATGCAATCCCACCTCCACGTTGAAGCTATCCGTCACTCCTACAGCACATCGTCCTGCTGTCCTCATACATGTGTTGTACAAGTCTAACATACTTCTCTGCCACTCCAGATCTCCTCAGACAACTCCACAGCTCATCCCTCATCAGCACGCTGTCATGTTTTCTCTAAATCCACAAGGACACAGTGAAGTTCATTTCAGTTTCAGGTTGTGCTTATAATCTACTTTAGTGCTGTGCTTGTGGTGTCTGTTTCATTTTGTTTGTCTCATCTCCCCCCAAGATATTCAGTTCAATTGCTATGACAGGAAGTTGATAAATCCGTAGATCTTGTTTGTGGTTTCAGCTTAGGTGTACATTTTCCAAAAATAATATGCTTAAATTATCCATCTGCTGCTGATAATATTCTTGGCTGTACTAAATGTTGTGAGCAGAACCAGACAAATATATGTTAACAGCCACCTGCTTCTGTAGAACCGCTACTTGTTGGATGCAGGACTTGAACTCAGCCTGGTTGGGGTCTTGATTGTACTCTCTTCTTTTGGTTGCCACAGCAGTAAAGGTCGAGGACTATAAAGCGACAAACACACCATCAGAGCCATAAACGTCAAAACAATACAAATACTGTATTTCAGACGGGTTCAGTAAAACCATTAAAAGACTGCCAACCTCAGGAGGTTTTCTCATTGTTTTGGCGCTTGAGTCATAGTTGACCATGTCATAAGGGTCGAGCCAGTCGTTGTCCATTTGCTGACACACAGCAGGCAGTAAGAAGCAGCAGAGCAGGACCGCTAGCTGCATTCTAACCAGAATATGCCGAACAAGAGTTAACAAGACGTCTGGTCCGTACGTCCAAGAGCTCCACAAAACCCCACAAAAAGCAAAGTACAGTTATCGAGTATACATTTCCTTGGCACCAATTTTCTTTGGTACGTTTTTTAATCAAAACATTTCTTCATTACTATCGAAAGTAAAAATTATTACCCGTAAACGACTTTAGTCACAACCGGTCACACAACCATCAACAAAACACCGCTAACGCGAAATCAGAGCCAAGCTAGCTAGTTTACGTCAACTGGAACCAGTTTACGTGTCGAAAAGGCTCATGGGAAACGTAGTTTTTCTATATTCATTTATTCATTCAACCTTTATTTAGTCAGGTAAATCTTTTGAACCTCATGGGCTCATTTACGAAAGCGACCTGCTAAAACTAAAGAACAATGAACAGCAATGGTAGAATTTCCTTAAACAACAATAAACAAACAAACAATAAACTTGTCTTCATCAATGTTTCACATGGTTCAATTATGGGGGCAAAATGTCACACTGTACTGACAAAGAAGTCAAGTAAATGTCTGATATTAATGTTGTTATTGATCTCAGGGATTCAGCCAAACCCAGGGCCAATCACTAACTACTGTACACCTAATGAGTTTAAAAATATTTCAGGTCTCCGTTTTCTGCATGTAAACGCTCGTAGCCTTCTAAAAAAACTTGATGAATTGAAAATCCTAATCACTTCTTCTGGGGCAGATGTGATCGTTATCTCTGAAACTTGGCTCAAAAAATCTGTTTTGAAAAATGACCTGGCAATCAATGAATTTAAGATCTATCGTTGTGATCGTAATACAAGGGGAGGTGGAGTCGCTATTTACATCAGAGATTCTTTGGCTGCCAGGATTGCATCTAAAAAAACAATCGCAAACCAGTTTGAGGCTTTAGCTGTGAACATCACTTTGAAAGGAGGTCAGCCCTTAACTGTTGTTGGATGTTATCGTCCCCCCTCCGCAACACCTGAAGCTCTGTCTTCCCTGACTGAATTCATAGGAAATTTAAAACACAATGAGATTGTTATGGCTGGAGATTTCAACATTGATTGGAATGAGTCGACCCCCCTCTGTGATAAATTCAAGGAATGTTGCCTATCTCTCAATCTAACACAACTTATCGATTCTCCCACCAGACCAAACATAAAATGTCCCGAAAAATCTTCTACCTTAGATCTGTTTTTCACAAATGCTCCTCACAAATTTCCTGGTATAGGTGTATTTGCTAACGTTTTGAGTGATCATTCCGTAATAGCAGCTCTTAGATCTACTAAACTTCCACCTGCTAAGCCCAGAATAATTCAAAAAAGGGATTTGAAACGTTTCAGTGAACAGTCATTCCTTTGGGATCTATCCCACTTTGATTGGCAACGTATCCTACAAATCAATGACGTGAACACCGCTTGGAACTATTTTCATAATAGTTTCATTTACTTTGTAAACAAACACGCACCTTTCCGGCAGTTCAGGATAAAGGGCCGTGACAGCCCCTGGTTTACTCCTGAACTAGCTGATCTCCTGCACTGGAGAGATCATCTTTGGGCCGCAGCAAGAAAATCACACTCAGACACTGATTGGTTGAAATTTCGGCAGCTAAGGAATAAATGCACAACTGCCATCAAAGCCGCAAAACGTAACTACTTCTTATCTCAGACCTCCAAAAATCTAAACGATCCTAAAAAATTCTGGAAAACCATTAAATCTCTCTCAGGCACCCCCCAATCATCTGACCTCCCATCACAATTTCTTGTTGACTCTGTTCCTGTGTCAAATAAGCACGAGATCCTGAACTGTTTCAATAAACATTTTGTTGCTTCTAGTTCATTATTTGACACAGTTACAAACGGAAAATCAGCCACTTTATCTAATAATCAAACTTCTACAAATCAAATCCCTCCTACAAGTCAACCATCTGTTAATCACACCTTCTCTTTTTCTCCGTTCTCAGTCAGTGAGGTAAATAAACTGTTAAATGATCTTGATCCAAAAAAATCTGCAGGTCCAGATGAACTTCCACCTTATTTCTTAAGGCTGGCTGCTCATATCATCACAGTCCCTGTGACCCACATCTTTAATCTGTCCATAAGCCAAAACACCATTCCGGATGCTTGGAAAACAGCCTTTGTTCTTCCTTTGCTGAAGGGAGGTGACCCCACCTCACTGAACAATTATCGACCGATCTCTAAACTCTGCATCTTAGCCAAGGTTCTAGAAAAACTGATAAACTCTCAGATCAAAAATTATCTGGACTCATTTAACATCTTACCTCTTCATCAATCTGGTTTCAGGAAAAAACACAGCACAACAACTGCTTCTCTGAAGGTTCTGAATGATGTTGTTGAAGCATTGGATGCTAAGGACTATTGTGCTGCACTTTTCTTAGACCTGTCTAAAGCTTTTGACACTGTGGATCATAACATCCTGTGTCATAAGCTCTCAGAAATCGGTTTCTCTGATCACACCATCGGTTGGTTTTCTAACTATCTTTCCAATCGGAGGCAATGTGTTCAACATAACGGTACTTCTTCCAGCTATTTAACAGTTAAAAATGGTGTACCACAAGGCTCAGTTTTAGGACCCACTCTCTTTACAATCTACATAGCTAATGTAGGTCACTGCATCCCTGATGCATCCTTACATTTCTATGCTGATGATACAGTTGTTTACTGCCGAGCTAAAACAGTTGCTAAGGCTTTCCAGTTACTGCAATCCGCTTTTGACATCATCCAGTCAGATTTGTTCCGTCTCAAACTTGTCCTAAATGCTGATAAAACAAAAGGGATGTTTTTTTCAAATAGGAAGGCGGTTCCAGCAGATCCTCCTCTGATTTTTTCTTCAAATGGTGTCCCTATTGAGTTTGTTGATTCCTATAAATATCTGGGTATCCTGATTGATTCACATCTCTCTTTTAAACTCCACGTGGAAAACCTAGTGAAGAAACTGAAAGTTAAACTGGGTTTCTTTTTCAGAAACAGATCATGTCTATCACTGAATGTTAGGAAACGCCTTGTGTCTGTGACTTTCCTTCCCTCCATTGATTACGGTGACATTCTCTACATGAATGCTCCTACAAGCACCCTGCGGATGTTGGATGTTGTCTATCATGGTGCACTAAGATTCATAACTGGTTGTGATTATCGTACCCACCACTGCACCCTGTATTCACTGGTTAACTGGACATCATTAACCTCACGCAGACTCTTCCACTGGTACATTTTCATCTTTAAATCACTTCTTGGTCTGCTGCCCTCATACATCTCCTCCTACATGTCTTTGCGTGAGTGCAGCTACAGTGTGCGCTCTCAGGACATGATTACCTGCAGTGTTCCGTCAGTGAGGACTGAACTTGGAAAAAGGGCCTTCTCCTACTCTGCTCCTGCTTCATGGAATATCTTACAAAAAGATCTGAAGCTCTCGACCTTGACTTCTCTAAATGGTTTTCAGAATCTGTTGGAATCCTGGCAAAAACCAATGCAGATTTGTTCCTGTCTTTGATTTTATACGTCTACCTTATAATGTTTTGCTAGTTTTTTGATACTTTGTTAAAAAAAAAAAAAAAACTTTCTTTTTTTTCTCTCTTTTGTTTTCTATTGTTTATTGTTTGTTTGTTTATTGTTTATTGTTTAAGGAAATTCTACCACTGCTGTTCATTGTTCTTTAGTTTTAGCAGGTCGCTTTCGTAAATGAGCCCTTGAGGTTCAAAAGATTTACCTGACTAAATAAAGGTTGAATGAATGAATACATATGTACATATATACATACATACACACATACACATACATACATACATACATACATACATACATACATACATACATACATACATACATACATACATACATACATACATACATACAAACATGAAACATATGTATTGTATAAAAAAAACGATCATGTAGAATATTAATCATAATTAAGTCTATTTGGCGCCCTCTAGCCTTTAGTATGGTTACTCATCAGTTTGTTGTCTTGTTTTCCTTATAAACTCCTCCACCTCTGTTGGTGTGTGAAAGAGAAAGCGATTACCTTGGTGGAAGATCCTCATCTTTGCTGGAAAAATCAGTCCAAAGTTTATTTTCAGCTCACGGAGTTGTTGTTTCACCCGGTCGAATTGTTTCCGTTGTTTCACCACCTCAGCAGACAGGTCCGGGAAGAACATCACATGACAGCCTTTGTACATCACCTTTCCCTTCAGACGTGCTGCGTTCATCACTCTCATCTTGTCCTGGTAGTTCAGGAACTTCATGACGACCACCCGCGGTGGGCCGCCTCCGCCTGGAGCGCTCCGTCCTTGCAGCCTGTGTGCCCGCTCGACAACGGGAGGGGACGGAAACGTGTCTCGTCCCAGGACCTCCATCAGCCAGGTTTGAAGAAAAGATGTGATGTTTTCTTGCTCTGATTTCTCGGGTAGTCCCACGAGTCTTAGGTTGGATCTCCGGTTGTTATTTTCAAGCTCGTCCACCTTCAAAGTGAGCTCTTGGATCTTCTTCTGCATGGAAGCTTCTTTGCTAGTTAGCTTAGCCACGCCGTCTTCCAGGTCCCCAATGCGTGATTCTGCAGAGGTAAACCTCTCGAGGAACGTTCCGATTGTGTCTTTGATTTCTTGATTTGACGTTATAATCTCCTGTAGTTGTAGTGAAAAATGAGATTTCAAGGCTAGGATTGCATCCATAATGTTAGCTTCCGAGTTAGCTACAGAGGCCTGGGCACCTGCATTAGTGTTAGCCTCCTCACTGTGTTCGGTTTCCACCTCGCTGCCGGCGTCACTTTCGGGACTCTCTTTGGTTGTCGTTTTAACTTTTAGCTTTTGTTTAGCCGGCATCTTGAAGTATCAAATTGAACCTCTAGCTTGTATAAAATATACTTAGCAGTGGTTAGATATTCAAAAGTAGGATTTGTTGGTCGGAGCTCACAGCACAGCAGCTGCTCAGTGAGACGCCATAACCGGAAGTCCCGTCATGCTGATTAGGTAACAGGGGTCTGATAGGGACCATTCAACGTAAAACTTTACACTTCCTGTTGTCAGGGGACTTGGCTTAAGTGATGTCATGATTTGATCATTCAGTATTTCAGGGGACCAGATGTGGGTCAATCACTGAATGTTTGATGTATTAGACAGTTTTTGTGTAGGTGCTATTAGCATTTCGTTTTTCATGGCGTGATGTCCAACTTTGATGTCTGGCTCCGCCCTTTCAGCATGCTTCAAAACAAACTGTTTTGATAACTTTTAGTCTCCCATGCCTTATTAAGAAACCAGCCAAGTTTGAACCCTATTGAACGAAATTCCTAGGATGAGTTTGTTCAAATGCGGAGGATGTAACCCCCCAGAAAGATGTGAAAATTTGGTCAGCATTCCAAAATGGCCGCCTTCCCATTTATCGTACATCGTTGGTACCAGAGGGTTTTCTGTACATCTTGGTGAATTGGACAAGTATACCAAATTTCACGATTCTCTGTCAAATTAAGGCCAATGCGGAGGGTAGTTTGAAATTTTCTAGGTGGCGCTCTTGAGCCATTTCTGTTGCGATTTTAGCCACACCCCCAAAATACGTAATTTTTCACTAGTCCTGATGAGTCTGCCAAATTTGGTGAGTTTTGGGATATGATAAAGCCCCCAAAAGGCCTATTCATTTGGTGGAATAAATTGCAGGTCGGGCCTGAACAGAGCGATTACAATAGGCTTTCGTAGCACGGCAGATGCAAACACAAAATTAAAGCTGCAAGCAGCATTGCGGCCCTCGCAGCAAAGCGCTGCTCCGGCCTTATAGCGACCGTGGAAGTTTCAGCTAGTCCACCCAGTCTCCATCGCAAATACTCTCGTGCTTATCCTGCACCAGTTCACCAGGGTGTGTATTTGCCAAATCTTCTAGATCATCTGCAACTGCCAGAGCTCCAGCAATGCCTCCACGTCTCAATCGTGAATGCTCTTATTCCATTCCCGCACATATCCACCTGGGTGCGCATATGCCGAACCTTCGAAATCGCATTCCGCCCATATTAGTACGATTCCAGCTGCAAGCCTTCCAAGTTTTGGCCAAAACCCGACGTTCCAAACATGAGTTATTGTGACTTCTTGTTTTGTGGCAAATGTCTGACGAGCACTTCCTTTATGCTTTTCAACATGTCATGTGTGGTAATCAACAGTTACTGAATACAGTTTCAGTCTTGTGTGTTACACAGGGCGAAGTTGGAAGAGTCACCCAATAATTGACAGTTTCTTCTCTGAGTGGGTGGGGTTTGAATTATGTCATAAATTTGTAATACCAATGTGTGTAGAAGTTTTCACTGATGATGCACAAAAAATTTGTTTCAGATCGGATGATGTATTACTGAGATAAGACTGGTGGAATAATCTCTGGGGCGCAATGGAGTCAAATGTTAAAGAACATTACCAATGTGTCTAGAAGTACTCACGGATGATGCACAATGAATCTGATACAGATCGGATGATGTGTCACTGAGATATAACTGTTGGATTAATCTTGTGGTTGAACTGGAGTCATATGTTAAACAACATTATCAATGTGTCTAGAAGTGCTCACTGATCATGCACAAAAAATCTGATGCAGATTGTTCAATGTATAACTGATAAAACTATTGGAATAATCTAGGACAGGGGTCTGCAACCTTTACGATCAAAAGAGCCATTTCTGCGCCTTCGTTCACTAAATTAAACGTGTCCAGAGCTGCAAAACCTGCTACAACTGCCATTATCAACTGGTGGCCCATGGGCCATTTTAAGTTTGTTTAGATGGGGCGTTTCTGGTCAGTAGGTGTGAAATTACAAAACTAAAAACATCCATTGATTGTTAACATTTATTGATATTTTTACATTTTAAGACAAAAAAAGACTGGATTCCATCCACCCATCCATCCTTACATCCATCTTACCCATTTCTTCCTTTATGGGTTGTAGGGGGTCACTGGTGGCCATATCGACGTCTCAAGTCTATCACAGAAGACTGGATTCTTAGAAAGAAAAATATATATATTTTGCCAATTTTAAAAAACTAAAACAATGAACTGTGCATGCTTATACATTTTTTTAAATTGTGGGGTACTTGAGTACAATACATTGAAATAATAAAGTTAAAGCGAGTATAAGTACTTGTATCCACATATTTACGAAGGAAATGACAGGAAAACTGCTGAAACTAGACATTCTTTAAAACGTAAAATTCTGTTTTATGTTAGTTTTGGTCAAAGCTGGAAAGAGCCGCTGTGGAGGGGCCAAAGAGCCACATGTGGCTCCAGAGCCACAGGTTGCAGACCCCTGATCTAGGGGCACACTGAAGTGAAATGTTAAACAACACCAATGTGTCTAGAAGTGCTCACTGATGATGTACAACATATCTGGTACATATTGGATGAAATTTCATTGAGATATAACTGTTGGAATAACCTAGGGGGCGTACTGGAGTCAAAAGTTAAACATCAACACCAATGTGTGTAGAAGTGCACACTGATGACGTCAAATAATTGTGGCACATATTGGATGATGTATCACTGAGATCTAACTGTTGGAATAATGCAGGGGGTGCAATAGAGTAAAATTTTAAACAACAATACCAATGTGTGTAGAAGTACTCGCTAATGACGAACAATAAAGCTGGTACGGATTTGATGATGTATCATTGAGATATAACTGTTGAAATAATGTAGTGGTGCAATTGAGTCAAATTTTAAACAACACCAATGTGTCTAGAAAAGCTCACAGATGACGCACTAAAAATCTGGTTCAGATCGGATGATATATCATTGAGATATAACCATTGGAATAATGTAAGGGTGCACTTGAGTCATAAGTTAAACCACAAAAGCAATGTGTCTAGAAGTGCTCACTGATGATGCACAATAAATCTGGTTCAGATTGGATGATGTATCACTGAGATATAACTTTTGGAATACTGTAGTGGCGCTATGGAGGCTATTGTCCACTTATCATGGATTCCTGTTCAAGGGTGGATAATGATCGATCATGGTGCACCTCGGTTCAAATCTGTGTAATTAAGAGTCAAACGTATGACTATGGTGTCACTTCTGAATTCGTCACGCCGCCACACCCACATCTTCCATTGAAAACTGTTTGTAATTTAAAGTGTCAGACCAACTTGTTAAATGTCTTCTAACACAGAATCATCATGATTAGGTCAAGGGTGTCGGAGAGGAAGCATTCCAAGTAAAAAAAGGTGACTTCCTGTTCTGGGGTGCGGGGCTTTGATGACATCAGAACATGACCTCAGAGGACCGTCGGGCATCCAACAAGGAAGACTCATGCCAAGTTTGGTGCATTTTGGTCTTTCAATGGGAAAGTTACAGCATGTGGAAATTTTATGGCTTGAAGCGCAACTTTGATGCCTGGCCACGCCCCTTTAACATATACAAAAATGCAATCTTTAGGTAACTTTTACTCCCCAATGTGTTAAGGGTGCATTAACCAAGTTTGAAGGCAATCCATCAAAACCCCTAGGAGGAGTTCGTTAAAATTCACCATTTGAAATGCCCAAAAATGACCATTTGATCCAAAATGGCGGACTTCCTGTTGAGTTTGGACCAGGGCTACAAGATACTTTTTCATAGGCCCTGAGAAGATACAGATGTTCACTGAGTTTCAGAATCATCGTTGAATAAATAGCTTGGGGCTGAGGTTATTAAATATTCTAGGGTGCGCTGTGGAGGCTATTGGCCAAGTATCATGGATTCCTGTTCAAGGGGTGGATAATGATTGATCATACTGATTTTGTGTACCTCAGTTCAAATCTGTGGAATTTAGAGCCAAACGTATGTTACGTCTTACTTTGCCACGTCGTCATGCCCACATGCTCTACCTAAAACTGTCAGGGTTGGAAAGTATGTTAAACCAACACTGTCACTTGGCACAATGTCAGGCTGATTGGATCACATGTGTCAGATTGGGATGGTTCAACGTAAAACTTTATACTTCCTGTTGTCAGTGGGCATGGCTTAAGTAATATCATGATTTGACCATTCAGTCTTGTTGGGGACTGGATGTGGATCAATCACTGAAGTTTTGATGTGTCGAACAGTTTTCAAGTAGGTGCTATTAGCGTTTTGTTTTTCATGACTAGTTGTCAAATTTTTAGGTCTGGCCCCATCCCTTCAACATGCTCAGAAATGAACTGTTTAGGTAACTTTTCATCCCCCATGCCTAACGAACAAAATGGCCAAGTTTGAAACTGATTGAGCGGAATCCCTAGGAGGAGTTCATTCAAATGTGGAGGCTGTAAACCACCAAAAGGGTGTGAAATATGGGACAGTTATCCAAAATGGTCACCTTCCTGTTTATCGTACAACGTTGGTGCCACTGGGTTTTCTGTACATCTTGAGGAATTGAACAAGTGTACCAAATGTCATGCTTGTACGACAATCTAAGGTTAATGCGGAGGGTATTTTGGAATTTCCAGGTGGCGCTCTTGATCCGTTTCAGTTGCGATTCTTGCATTGCCCTCAAAATACATATCTTTTCAGCAGTCCTGATGCGTTCGCCAAATTAGGTGAGTTTTGGGATATGTTAAAGCCCCCAACCGGCTAATTCGTTTGGCGAAAAATTTTCAGCTTGGGCCTGAAACACTACGATTACAATAGGCCTTCACAGCGCTTCATTGCTCGGGTCTAAATAGCACACATGCAAACACAAAAAAGAAACATGCAGCAGAAAAACGTTGCAAACTGTGAAAACAGCTGAAAATTGTAAAAACAGCTGCAAATTGTGAAAACAGCTACAAATTGTGAAAACAGCTGAAAACAGTGAAAACAGCTGCAAACTGTGAAAACACCAGGAAACTGTGAAACCACCAGCAAACTGTGAAAACAGCTGCAAACTGTGAAACCACCAGCAAACTGTGAAACACCAGCAAACTGTGAAAACAGCTGCAAACAGTGAAAACACCAGCAAACTGTGAAAACACCAGCAAACTGTGAAAACAGCTGAAAACAAACAGCTGCAAACTGTAAAAATAGCTGCAAACAGTGAAAACAGCTGCCAACCGTGAAAACTGCTTTAAACTGTGAAAACTACTGCAAACAGTTAATAGCTGCAAACTGTGAAAACACTAGCAAACTTGCTCCACAAAACCAGAAGTGCTCCAGAACACTAGGGGCAGATGAACAAAGAGGCCTTTTCACGGTTCTGACTGGCCGCAGCGTATCTGTACTTCTGGGTCGATTCTCCCCCGGGAGACCTGTCCGGAAACTTTACGGAATTTCATTCATTCAGCCTTTATTTATCGAGGTTATATTACAAGATAGAGCAAGGTAAGGTTAATAAAATCTGTATTTACGTGTTCATTGGCCGTGGTAACGTTATCCAGCATTTCAGCAACTTTAGCCACAGTAGCTAACGCTACCTGTCAGTGCTGTAACACTTAAAGGTTTACTTTCTATATTAACGTTAATAAAAACAGTATTTATGTGTCAGTTAGCTGTGGTAACATTATCCATTATCAATTTACCATTCTGTAACAGTTTAAGGAAACAGCATCTGACTGGAAAGTAAGCTAGCTAGCAGCAACAAGTAGCTAAACACTGCTGCTGCCTGTCAGTGCTATAACATTAAAATGTTTATCTATAAATGTAAAATCTCTGACATCTTACAACACTGTTGTTTAGAATAGCATTTTAAATATTGAATTAAAAGCTATATGTCAAACCATTTCCATGTTTTGATGTGATTAATAATTTCTCTTTTTAATTTTTTCTTGTGTCCATCTCTTTCAGCAGCAGCCCACCTAACAAGCATGGCACAGTCATCAACACATTGTTATTGCAGTGTGCCATGCTGTTCCAATAATAAACAAAAAATACCATATTTGAGTTTCCACGATTTTCCAGTGGACCAAGAAATATGTGCCTGTTGGGTGAGAGCGATCAGGAGAGATGAAGGGCCAACATTTAAAATCCTTCATGGGAGCACCATGTATGCAGTCTGCACTTTGCCCCAGAAGATCTAAATTCATCAGCCAGTGGAAGAACCTGGATCAGACAAGGAGTGGTGCCATCTACACTTCACTGGAATGATTGCGGTAAATGGAAGAAGACAGTGCTGAACATTTTTTTAAATATTATAAACAAATATGTGTAATGACCATGAAGTGTCTGATTTCCCACCTCTAGGGAGAGACTCACAAGCTCGTGAGTCAGTTTACCTGTGAGCAAGAAAGCATCTCGGTGCTACTGGCCAGGATGATTCCCAGGTGATGCCTGACCTCGGGAACTGCACAGAGGAGGCATTGCCTGCAGGTGCAGTGGCAAAAGATCACGACTTCGCCTGCCATCCTTCTCCAGGTTAGTATTGCAGAAAATGTCTTGTAGAAAAAATATATGGCAGTGACTAACACTGTAACCCTTTCGGGGTTGTATTCAGAACATTTTGGACTTGTTAATGGTGGGAAGATTGTCAGTAGATACATGAAATGGTTTGAATGAGGAGGAGCAGCTTTACACTTTATGGGAAATATTTTGCTTATTTTGTATTTTCCCCCTTGAAAAAACTTTTGTATATATA
>JBBPBX010032225.1:0-34009 GCA_038048925.1 Garcialebias charrua | reverse complement strand
GTGATGGAGTATAATGGATTTCCACTGAAGATACGAATGGATCATGGCACAGAGAACACTCATGTGGTGTGATGCAAAGATTCCTGCACAACACTGTAGTGTCTGTTTTGAGCATGAGAGCAGGCGCACTGTAACTAGTTGGCCTGTAGAGGGCGCCCTGGTTCTTTGTTGTAAAAAGGGCACATGTTGACTGTATGACACAGTTGCATCAGTTCTTAACTTGCATAAAGCTGCCTGCTTCAAGTAACACTCCGGTGTGGTTATTAAAGAACTCACTACACAAACATGACATGGTGTCAGAAGATGGACTTGAAGAGGAGCAACCGTTTGTAAAGTCGGACGCAGAGTAAGCCACGTTTTGGAGTTGCTAACGCTACCGGATGCTAATGCTAACGGAGCTAGCCACCTAGCTGGTCGAGAAGCAGAAAAAGAAGTGAGCATACTCAGCGTGTGAATAAGAACTGAACATGGAAGGACTGCACCCACCATCTAGTTTGCAACTGACAGGTAATGTGGCAGAGAACTGGAGAAGATTCAGACAACGTTTTGAGCTGTACTTGACTGCAATAGGCGCAGATGAAAAGAACGAGAAAAAGAATGCTTCAGTGTTTTTGCACGTGATCGGCGACGATGCACTAGAGGTTTACAATAACTTCACCTTTGACGAAGAAGCTGATAAGATGAAGCTCAAGATAATAATTAAAAAGTTTGAAGAGTATTGCATACCCAGAAGAAATGTGACATTTGAGAGACACAGGTTTTTCACATGCGTGCAGAAACCTGGTGAAACTATTGATCGGTATGTAACTGAGTTAACCAACAGAAGCAAGACGTGCGAGTTTGGCGGACTGGCAGACTCATTGATCAAAGACAGGCTGGTGTGTGGAATCCCAGACAATGGTCTGAGGGAGAGACTGTTGAGAGAGCAGGATCTCAATCTGGAAAAAGCAATAGCTCTGTGTAGAGCAGCAGAGACAGTGAAAACTCAAGCTAAAGAACTGTTCAGCGAAGACAACACAGTCGATACAATAAGAAAGGAGACAAACAGGATGTCAAAAACAAAATGGACACCTACAAGAGGAAATATGAATCCGAAGCCATCAAACAGAGAGAGACAAGAGAATAAGTGTGACCGGTGTGATACACAGCATCCTCCAAGAAGATGTCCAGCGTTTGGGAAAATATGTAACAACTGCAACAAAAAGAACCATTATGCCAGATGCTGCAAAAGTCAGGACCAGCAAAGCAAAATTCATGCAGTGGATGAAAGTGACACCGAAGAGTTCTATGTAGATGTGGTGACAAACAACAATAATGATGAAGAGGATTGGATAATGACACTAAAGGTTAATGACTCATATGTTGCAATGAAACTTGACACAGGAGCCCAAACCAATGTAATATCTGAAATAGAACTGAAGAAAATTAGACCAAGACCTCAAATATATGAGACTAGAACGAAAGTGAAAGGATACTCAGGAGCAGCAATACCAGTGAAAGGTAAATGCATGGTTAAAGTGACACACAAAGAAAAGACTTACACACTTGCATTTGTGGTGGTGACACAAGATGTGCAAACCATACTAGGTTTATCTGCTTGTACAAGATTAAATCTAGTAAAGAGAGTGCTTGTTGTCGACACTGAAGGAAACACATGTTACGAAGAACTAATGAATGAATATGAAGATCTGTTTCAGGGCCTGGGATGCCTACAAGGTGAACACACGATCAGAACAGACGAAAATATTCCACCAGTCATTCACCCTTGTCGGAAAGTGCCATTTGCTCTTCAGCAACCACTAAAAGAAGAGCTGGACAGAATGGAAAGGCTGCAAGTGATCAAGAAGATCGATGAACCAACAGAATGGGTGAGTTCACTGGTGATAGTGGTCAAAAAGAATGGAAAACCCAGAGTGTGTATGGATCCAAGAGACCTTAATCGGGCAATAAAGAGAGAACACTTCAAGCTGCCGACAAGAGAAGAAATAATGTCAC
Source organism: Garcialebias charrua (assembly GCA_038048925.1). Lineage (NCBI taxonomy): Eukaryota > Metazoa > Chordata > Actinopteri > Cyprinodontiformes > Rivulidae > Garcialebias > Garcialebias charrua. The sequence goes on along the minus strand of JBBPBX010032225.1, from coordinate 32,014 downwards.
AATTTGCTAATGCCAAATACTTCAGCAAACTAGACGCATCCTCAGGATTTTGGCAACTCAAGTTAGATGAGGCAAGTTCAAAGCTGTGCACATTTAACAGTCCATTTGGCAGATTTAAATTTCTTCGGTTACCTTTTGGCATTGCCTCGGCGCCTGAAGTGTACCACAAAACAATCCATATGATTTATGAACACTTAGAAGGAGTGGACACTTCAATGGATGACATCATTGTATGGGGCAGCACAAAGGCAGAACATGATAAAAGGCTGAGAGATGTTCTGGAAGCAACCAGAAAAGCCAACCTCAAGTTGAATAAGGAAAAATGTCAACTAGGAGTTAAAGAATTAACATTTGTTGGAGATATCCTAAGCAGTGAGGGAGTGCGACCAGACCCCAAAAAAGTGTCAGCAATTGAAAATATGCAAAGACCACAGTGTAAGAAAGATGTACAGAGGTTCAATGGAATGATAAACTACATGGGTAAATTCATACCCAATTTGTCTGAACAAATGACACCGCTGAGACAGCTAACTGAAAAGAAAACGGAATGGGAATGGAATCATGAACATGAGAAATCCTGGAATGATCTGAAAAAGGCACTAACAAAAGAACCTGTCTTGAAGTTTTATGATCCAGCAAGAGCCATCAAAATATCTTCAGATGCATCACAAAATGGATTGGGAGCAGTGTTATTACAGAAATATGAAGACTGGCAACCAATTGCGTATGCATCACGCTCAATGACTGATGCAGAAACAAGATACGCACAGATTGAAAAAGAGCTGCTCAGCATAACGTACGCCTGTGAGAGATTTCACCAGTTCATTTCAGGACAAGAAGTCTGTGTGGAAACAGATCACAAACCTTTGATCACACTGTTCAGAAAGCCTCTCAATGACTGCCCTTTAAGGATTCAAAGAATGATGATTCGTTTGCAGCGCTACACACTAAACGTGATGTACACACCAGGCAAGTTAATGTACACGGCCGACACGTTGTCAAGAGCAGTTGACCCCAAAGAAGTAACAAGCTCTAAAATGCGTGATGACGTAGATTTATATGTCAACATGATCACAAGTGCACTGCCTGTGTCGGACACCAAAATGGAGCTCATAAGACATGAGACGAAGAAAGACATGACAATGAAAAACCTCACTCAAACCATCATGAATGGATGGCCCAGCACAAAACAAAGTTGTACACCTGAAATAAACGAGTACTGGAACTGCAGGGAAGAACTATCAGTAGTTGATGACATCATATACAAAGGGAGCAAAATAGTCATACCAAAGAGCTTACGGAAAGAAATGCTGCAAAAAATTCACAAAGGTCACCTGGGAATTGAAAAAAGTAAAAAGAGAGCTCGGGAAGTCTTGTACTGGCCGCGGATTAACCAAGATGTAGAAAATGAAGTTTCCAGTTGTCCAACATGTTTAAAATACAGAGCAAGCAATGCAGCAGAGCCGCTGAGGCCTCATTCAGTTACAGACAGACCTTATCAAAAGGTAGGAGCAGATCTCTTTACATTAGAGGGACATGACTATGTTGTGATCACTGATTATTATTCCCTGTACCCAGAAGTTTACAGACTACATGCCACTACAGCAGAGGCTGTTATAACGACTCTTAAAGCAACATTCTCCAGACATGGTGTTCCAAATACAGTCTTCACGGACAATGGTCCACAATTTTCCAGTGAGAGTTTTCGGTGTTTTGCTGAGGACTGGAACTTTGTGCATGTGACGTCAAGTCCTCACTACCCTCAGTCCAACGGGTTGGTGGAGAAATCTGTTCAGACAGTGAAAAAGCTAATGAAAAAGGCAAAAGACAGTAATGAAGATTTTCACCAGAGCCTTCTGATATATCGTGCTACACCACTAGAACATGGTATGTCCCCTGCACAACTCCTGATGGGGCGGCGTCTGAGATCAAACCTGCCGGTTAAAGAAAGCCTGCTGACTACAGAAGTGGATGTAAGGGTGAAGGAATTCAAGGAACGACAAAAAGCAAAGCAAAAGTACTACTATGACAGAGGAACACGCAATCTACCAGAACTTCAGAACGGTGACCATGTGCGACTGAAAGACAACACCAGTACCTGGGCAAGAAAAGCTACAGTTCTAGCTGAAGTCCAGCCAAGGTCATACAACGTCCAAACGGAAGATGGTGCAGTGTTGAGGAGGAACCGTCGTGACATTCTGAAAGAACCTATCACAGTTATGCAGCAGAATGATGTTGGCGGCACAGACGCACACACAACTGAGACACCAACTCAGGTACAAGAGAATCACATAAGAAGATCTTCCAGAAATGTGAAACCGCCAGAGAGACTTATTGAACAGATTTAAGATCATTATGAACAATGCATTTTTAGTTACTGTATGTTTCAATGTTCAACTTCTGGAAAGTAATGCTAGTTACCCTATTGTTTGTTTTGAGAAAGTTTTGTTTGTTTTGAAAAAGGGGAGATGTAATGATAAGAGCTTTAAATAAGTGTCTGTTTTGAGCATGAGAGCAGGCGCACTGTAACTAGTTGGCCTGTAGAGGGCGCCCTGGTTCTTTGTTGTAAAAAGGGCACATGTTGACTGTATGACACAGTTGCATCAGTTCTTAACTTGCATAAAGCTGCCTGCTTCAAGTAACACTCCGGTGTGGTTATTAAAGAACTCACTACACAAACATGACAAACACTGAGGATGAAAATGGTTTTGACTCTGTTATTCTCGGTCCGAGTACAGGAAATCAAAGGATAGAGCGATGGTGGTGCACTTTAAGAAGTGAATGTGCCCAGTTTTGGATGGACCATTTTGACCAGCTTAAAGCCGATGGCTATTTTGATGACAGCTTTCTGGACAAATCACTGATCCAGTTTTGCTTCCTACAAACAATACAGGTACTATAAATTTACTTCTTGCTTTCAGCACACCATTTTGAAATAAGTTACAAATAATACAAAAGCATGACTTTTTTCCAACAACTATTTTCTTTCCCGTTTTGTTAATCAAACAGTTGGAGCTGGATGAAGTTGTCCATGCATGGAATGACCATCGTATACGATCTACAAATAATCCTCGGGCTCCTCATGGTCGTCCCACATTAATGCATGGTGTTCCCAACCTGTATGGGGTTCGAAGTTGTTTACAGTCTGCTGATCTAACAAAGCTGGAAATATGTATAGAAGAATGTCGTTTCAAGGACTTTCCCTGTGATGTCGATGTATTTCATTTATGCACTGAACTCAGCACAGACTGGTAATGACAGATGATGTGTATGAAATTACTAATCTTTATGTAACACTCCGTCAAATGATCAGTGATGGGCTGGGGGAATAGTTTCGCTAAATCACCCAGGTCCACAAAACATCTAACAAGTCAGATATTATGTCTATGTGTCCTGTGTAAACACTGTGTGATTGTAAAACTAAAACGTATGAATAAGTTACAATGTGTTTCTAAAAAGACTACTACATTTTAGTTTCCTTCAATGTTGAGGTCAAGGTCAATATATGTGTTTAATCTTTTTTATTATTACAACATACTAGCCTCTAGTTCTAAACAACACTAACTAGTGCCAACATTTGCAGGTTCTCTGTTTTCTTAGCCTTACTTGTTCAGGGAAACTGTTGATATATGGACATGAATGTTAAATGTACAAGCAGTGTTAATCATGTTATTACTAACAGATAACCATTTGTGACAGTTTTCCTAACAATATGCTATTGTTTGCAGTTGGTATTAATTTGATAAGAGTACAAATGTTGTCATTACTCTTATTTCATTGTTTTCCTGTATTATTGCCAGCCAATCTATTAACAGTGCAACAGCAAATCATAAACAGACTGTACACTTTATTCAGAACGTTTTTATTTTGTGTTCTGCAAAGAACAATCCATTATTTTGAAATTCCCAGAAATAAATCACAAGTGCTTAAAAAACTTGCCTTGGTGTATAGTGCACTCATTTTTAATAAGCTTAAGATAAAGAAATATGTGCCCAGTAAAACCAAAAAGACCAATTTTTATAAACTTCCACAAAATAAATTCAATGTCCAAAAAAGAAAAAAAAACAGAAAACGATTTAAGTATATGGAAGCAATGTAACAAGTACAACAGTCAACACAGTTGTGTCTCATAAAAACATACAATAAATGTATAGGAACAATAAACAGTTTTTATTTTTGCTTGTTCTGGCTGTGAACTTCTACACATTTCCTACCGTCATTTTCGCTTTACCTCTAATGATTTACTATGGCAGCTATCAATATGTTATTTATAGCAGAACATAAGTCAGCTACATATTGTTGTCTGGCATCATGGCTTTCCGGAGATTTTTTTTTTACTGCTCCCCTGAAAATTAGATCTGAAAATGCAGAACTTGTGCATGTGTGGTAGAATATCTCTATTTCTTACAATAAGACGTTGCTTTGGCAACAACAATTAAGTAAGTGGCATTAAATGCTGCACTTTTTTGACAAAAAAAAATGACCAGGGAAAGAGCAAAAAAAGAAGAAGTAGCCATATTTATTTTCTATGTTTGTTATACTGTGGACAATGTCAATTCTGTACTGACTAAATTTCAAATAATAACTTAAAACTTCAACTTTGAATATGTAAAAGTACAAATGTCATTCATAAGTGACAACATCCCATGGCTTACACATGCTTAATACAAAATGTTTGTATTAAGTACAAACATTTTGTTCTTAATCCTAACAAAAATTATTAACTCTGTTTTTTTGCATAAAAATTAACTACAGATTCCAAATCATTGATAATTTTGAAAGAGTAGTGCTAAGAAGCATTGTTGAGTTTCGACAGCCTTCCTTTAAACAAACCAACAACTGTGCTGCACAAACCAGCATTTACCTATCACAAACAGTTGATCCCTTTTTTATTACATCCGGAGAAAGTTTTGGAAAGGTGAACATCACCCAGAATTTTTTTTATCTGTAAAACGTTAAACTCTGACAAGGAAATTTGGGGGGAAATCCTCAAAACATCTACTTAGATCTTGAGAGGGGACTTGTTAATTTAAATGGCCACCTTAATCTCTTTTTTTTTCTTCTTGTAGTTCCAAAACTGTGTAGTGCCACCATCACTTTCAAAACATTAAATAATGTCCATGACCCATACATTAGACTCCAAAACTTTGTTCATTTCAGCACTGAAATCTGGATAGCTGTCATAGTAGATTGACAGCTCAAGGACACAGCTACACGTGTGAGCCACAGGTCTTCTGAGAAACCCTTGAATCTTTGTGAAATCGATAAGAATTTTCTTATCCAGGAACAGGTCTGAACCTGTGCAGAACCTTAGAAACAAGGACAGATGCTGCAAATCTGCATTCCTGATATACGTGCTAACGTACTTTTGAATATCCTTCTGATGGACATTCATTTCCTGAGGAAAGACAATGGACTTCAAAACTTTTCTTGCATTTGGTTGCAAGTTTTCATACAATGAAGAAAGGTCCTGGAAGCTGTTCCCGGTAATACTGAGTGTTTTGGCCCACTGTTTTATAACGAAAGCAGGCTCTTGGAGAAGTGTTTTGTGTGCAAGCTCCTGGAGGATTTCATTTGCATTGCTGGCAGTGGGCATTCGTCTGCAACTGTAGTTATCAAGAATCTCTATCAATTCTTCTTTGTCAACACTGCTGAAGTCTGACTGCCATGACTGAAACACAAAGCGCTCAGGTTCAGGCATGCACTTAAGGAAATTCTCCACCACCTCACTTTTTACCTGTCCTAAAGCTGCTTGCTCTAGTATGACAGGTGCAATCTTCATAGGAAGATATTTCTCTCTTGTCCATCCAAAGACAATTATTCGGCCTACACTCTCCCACTGCTGCTGTCCATAGTCATGTCTCAGAAAAGGCACTTTATAGGTGTTTCCTGTAGTACACTGGTCATAGAATTCTTTCCAGAATTCAGAAAGACAGTCTCTAACGACTCCTCCGTCATCATAACCCATCTCAGGTGTTCCATCTGGCAGGACAAGTTGGATTTTGAAGTCTCTATCTAGAAGTCCGTCATCACAGAAGTGTGCTATGAGCTCAGGAAGTATCTGACCTCTGTGAACTACAGTATCTTCTTCACTGCCTTGACAGATGATGTGGATTGTGGGGATAGTGGCAAAGTGTCATCCAAAATCTGTGGCTCACTGTCAGAAAACGGTCCTAGAAACACTATGCTATGCAAATCCTCGTCCCTGAGCTCTGCAGAATGAAGTGAAAAGTTAATATTGTCATGGTTTGTTATGTTTCCAACCAATAGGAAGTCAGAAGTTACTGTGGATATTGTAGATTGGCTGGTCGTTGCAACATTTACAGCAGATGAAGAGGAGGGCTGACTCAAGAACTGTCTTGATCCAGGAAAAAAGTTGAAGACAAAACTTCATCTTGACTGACTGACTGGTTAGGCTTCTTTTTACGGGTGGTCAGGTAAAACCTGAGAATATTCAGTTTTGTAACATGAAACATTTGTCCAACAGAGATTTTGTCATCAATTGCCACTTCCTGATAATCTTTCAGATCCATTTCAAAATCTGTTACGGACCCTTCTCTATTTCTCCCATTTGGAAAGAAAAGGCCAACAGCCATCTGGATTATCTCACTTTTTTTAGCATCCTTTGATACATCGACATTCCTTGTTCCACCACCTCTTCTTGCTCTTACTTGTTTAAAAGCCTGTTTTGTTCATCATAAAGCAGCCAGCCTATTTCTATTTTTCTCTTTGACTTCAGAGCATTCTTCTTTGCAGTTGTTTCATATTGCTCTTCTTCCATACCACAGCTGTCTTTATGAGCAGTTCTTCTTTTACCCAGTTTTGATTTCAGGCGCTCAAACAGTTTTGATTTGCGACTGTTTGGGGGGCCATTTTCCTTCCTTTTACAGTATCCTAATAGGGCTATGCGGTCTCCATATGATGGCAAGTAATTCCTTAACTCTTGATCTGTCATGAGCTGGATGACGTTGGTATCAATCTAAAAAAGGACAATAAAAAATATTTATTTTAAACAACTGTACAGAAATGGAACTAGAATTGCATGCACATTATTTGAATTAAATTAGATAACACTGCTAGAAACAGTATTTTTTGAAATACTGATTTTTTTCAGCTAGTACCTTCTCTCTCAGCATGGTCTCGATAGTTTCCTCTGGAATATTCCTTTGTCTCAGGAAATCAGTCAGATCATCCATTCTGTGATCATACACTGGAAGGGAAAATACACAAGACCATCATCATAAGTTTCCAATAAAATGTTAAGTCATACTACAAATTATAAGTTTACCTGGAAAACTAATAATAATATAGTCATTCATAATGTTATCCGTCAATCCATTTTCTAACACCCTTGTCCCTTAGTGGGGTCGGGAGGGTTTATGGTGCCTATCTCGAGCTAACGTTCAGGACGAGAGGTGGGGTCACCCTGGACAGGTCGCCAGTCTGTTGCAGGGCAACACAGAGACACACAGGACAAACAACCATACACACAAACACTCACACCTAGGGAGAATTCAGAGAGACCAATTAACCTGACAGTCATGTTTTTGGACTGTGGGAGGAAGCTGGAGAACCCGGAGAGAACCCACCATGCACAGGGATAACATGCACATTCCATGCAGAAAGACCCCGGGCTGGGACATTCATAATGCCTTTAAGCACTAAGTGTTTTTGTCAAATGATTTTACTAAGGCTTAACTCAAACTATTTCAATGTTACAAATAAATTTTTTCACAAAAATATTTAGCATCTTTTTAAACTTTTGTTTTATAATAACTATAAACCGCAGTTATTTTATTTGTATACCGGTAATTACACAAATATGCATATACAGTGGTTTTACTTTTAAAATGGACACGTTGAGAAACTTCTTTAAATTCACAGAAAAGAAAAGAAAACATTGATTGGTAAGGACTGTACTGTTCCATATTGACATTGTCTTTAGTATTAGAAAAGGAAATACTGTATACTGAAACTTAATCCATATGTGAAGCATAGAGGTTTTTCAATAGAGAACGGGAGTGTGGTGGATGCTTCTACCACCACCACATCGTGTTAGTACTTATTTAATCTATTTAATTTAGACATATATTTTCTGATAGGTGCACACTTTAGTTAATATTTGTCTGAATGGTTTACTAACACTTGTTCTTCTGTTTTGAGGTGCTGCAAATACAGATCAGCTGGAGGAGGAAGCCTGGAAGTACCATTTTTCTAAAAGACTGAGGGGAAAGGGAACTTTATTTGTTAAATTTGGCTTTAGTTAGTTAATTTTGTCAGTTTAATACTCACTTATTGTTTGTGTTAAGTTTTGTTTCATAGCTGTGTTTAGCTAATTTGTATTTTCTGTCCCCTTTATTATGTTGTGCCTCCCTCATGTGGCAGTTTTAGGTTACTCCGCCCCTGTTTCTTTGTTAGAAGGTCATTTTTGTTAGAGTTCAGTTGACCTCATTTAATTTGGGCTCAAATTAAAATTGGATTCTTTGTTAGCTATTTTTGGGAAATATTGAATTGAAAATTTTGGCTGATTTTTTTTAACACCTTTGTCCTTATTTAAGTCTGGTCTCTCACAGGGAGAAACACGCTACAGCAGAGAAGTCACTTACCTCTTGTGTGATCAGAAAAGGCTGGTGAAAATGCACTGCTCCACGCCGTCCAGTCTTCTGTCTTTCTGAAACAACAAGCCCTATACAAAAGCAAGCACATTGTATTGGTTGTTACTTGAACTTACTGATTAAATCAATAAAATAGATTTGCAGACAGACAAAATCTTTTTTTCTTTTTTTTTTTACATTTATACATTTCTTTGCTTGGGGTTTAGTTACTTTAATTATTTAGAATTTAATAATATAATAATGAGTGAGAGAGATACAGAGAGAGAGAGAAAGAGAGAGAGAAAGAGAGAGAAAGAAAGCGAGAGAGAGAGAGTACGTGACATAAAATGCCATGACATACTGTAGTTTAACTTTTAAAAAGGCTTATTGTTTTGGTGTCACAGTGATTGGGAGCGAGATGCAGCATCTACGAACAACTCACCAGTTATTACACCCCATGACTCTGTGAACATGTGTCATTACAGCAAATAAAAGTACCACTAATGCTCATATATTAACTACAGTTACTAGAAAGTCAGTTCTAGACTTACAAAGTAAAGAAACAGAAAACGTTAGCTTGAAATACAGTATATATGAATGCATCTTAGCTATCTTCAACTTTAGCTAGCGTCGTCAGTATGCTAAATTGATTACTTTATATATAGCTATATGCTACCTTATATTACAGACTTAACTTAAATTAACAAAACCACATTTCTTACCGTTCTAAACAGCTTTGTTTAGCAGCATGCTTGCAGGCGGCAGGCACAACTCAAGTCAACCAGTGCAGGTGGACTGAACCAATTCGAAAGGGGGGTTCAATTACCTCCACAGTCTAAACGTCCTGTACACTATCTCAAAATTTTGACTTAGTATCTCAAAATTTTGACTTAGTATCTCAAAATTTTGAGATAGTATCTCAAAATTTTGACTTAGTATCTCAAAATTTTGACTTAGTATCTCAAAATTTTGAGATAGTATCTCAAAATTTTGAGATAGTATCTCAAAATTTTGACTTAGTATCTCAAAATTTTGAGATAGTATCTCAAAATTTTGACTTAGTATCTCAAAATTTTGAGATAGTATCTCAAAATTTTGACTTAGTATCTCAAAATTTTGAGATAATTTCTGCAATTTTTTTAATAGACTGGCGGAAATGGGCTTCCATAGTAGAGATGTCCTCGTTTTTTTTTTTTTGCTCCCTCCCTCTCTTCTCTGTCTGTCATCGCGGCTCTGAGCTCGCAACCCAATCCACACGTCACCATCCAACCACAGACAGGTCTTTTTCATTAAAATTACTGAACCAAGAGGCGGAAGTGACAAAATCTTAGATTTATTAACTCAACAAAAGATAATAAGATACACATGTTTTTATTTTGTAGACCAGATTAGAATATTTAGTTAAGCATCCAAATATGCTTACTGTCATTGTGTTTTAGGTAATGCCATGCAGTATTCCAGGTAGAAAAACAAGAAAAGTTTAACTTTTATTATTATTATTATTATAGGCAATATTTCTTAATTACATTAAGATGTCAATGTCAATGTTTACATTTAAGAAAATGATCAAAACGAATGTGTTAAAAATATATATGAAATAGCTTAATGTGTATTGTATTAGTTAGAAAATTAGAAAGAGTTAGTCATTTTGTACTGTTGGTTGAAGATTATTATTGTTTAATCTGATTGTTCGAAAATAGGGGCAGATATAATAAGATTTATTCTTCTTTCTGCTACCTTTCATTTTTTTACATTTTGTACATTATCATTTATGGGATTGTCTTGTATTGTTTCTTTTGTAAAAAAAATGAACAAATTTAATAAACATAAACATGTATTATTTGTTGGGTTTGATTCTATTTGTAGATATTCAAATTAATTTACTAGATAGTCCCGTCTTCTTTACAGACATTTTGGTGTATTGCTTAGTAGAATTTGAATATCTACAAATAATACCAAAACCAACAAGTAATATAATTTAGAAATGTTACCTAAAATGCACATTGACAATAAGCATATTTGTATGCTTAACTAAATATTCTTGGGCTACAAATGTTTAAGTTTTATTTTATATTTTGTTGATTTAATATATCTAAGATTTTGTCACTTCCGTCTCTTGGTTCAGTACTTTGATTTGCAAGACATGCTTTGATTGAATGAAAACAACCTGGCTGTGATTGGCTGTTGATGTGCTTCATTTACATGTAACTTGGGTTGAACATGCAGAGACAGAGCCACGAGCAAGCAGAGGGAGATGAGCAAGCGTGTGTGTGATTTGAATGCACATGCTTCAAATTATTGTTCATTTATATTGATATCTGCTGTTAAATCAGTGTTACTCAAGCTGGTGGCACAAATGTAACAACATATTTCACCAGCATTTAATCAATGAAAGAAAATGTTTACCAAGATATTCATATATACATATAACTTATCCCTGTACTATTCACCACACTTAACAACAGATGAGTCAGAATCAGCAGCAGCCCAAACTCCCAATAGCAGTGGAACTCTTACTCCCTGTCCCTGTGAAAAAGGTGAGCAACACTGTTCAATGACATGTAAGGTAACTGCAGAGCATACATGGCAACCCCTTGGGACATTTACCTGTATAGTGACTGTCACAAATCCGTAATTGTAATTTTCACCAACAACTGTGTATTGGGGGTGGGGGGGCTGTCTGCGGGGGAGATACAGCACAAACCAGGCAGAAAGGAGGTCGGGGAGAGAACTTATTTCTAACGGCAGAACGATTTGTAGAACGATTGGAGCACTATCATCACAAAATATGCACATATCACAGTTACTTCATTAGACAATAATATTAACAATGACATATAAAGACAGACTGGGTTTGGAGTTGAAGAATGTGTTCATTTAACTTTATTGGGTTGTTTTACATTTGAAACTGAGTTTTTTTAAAGAAAATTTGTAAAACTGAAAAAAATCTGTGAGGTTGCTTTCTACACCTGTATACCTGCAAAATTAGGGAAAATCCATTAAAATTATGGACAATTTGACATGTATGGCAGAGTCTCTGGGGATTTTCCTCTCTCTCTTGCGCTTTCTACCATTACACAACAAAACTGAAATACTTATTGCAGGGGGGCAAATTGGATTTTTTTTTCATGGGGCCCAATATTCCTGTCGGCCCCCCTGAACCAATTACTCGACAGTAATGGTGAGTGGTATAATTATGATCAGTTTCTAAGTCACAATAATATAGATATTCCTCTGAGTGAATTTAACTTGGTCAGGAAGTCTATTCCAATAAGCTTACAGTCTTTAGCGCAAAACATACATCTTGATGAAGTGTACTTACTTGACTCAATCTCGATTGACGGAACTAGCATAATGCACAAGAAATTTACAAATGGATTCATCAGAACTCATTTAGAGGCTTTATCAGTTCCCATATGCAAATATAGATGGGATTATTTAAGCAAAAAAACATGGAATGGAATTTTTTTGTTACCTCATAAATATATACTCAACAATAAGATCAAAGAATTTTTATTCAAAGTTATACACAGATATTACCCAGTTAAAGATAACATTTGTCGATTCTTCTCTGATGTTAGTAACAACTGCTCTTTTTGTCAGAATGAAGGTGAGAGTATTGAACACTTGTTTGTAGAATGTCCTCATGTTGTATTATTTTGGTCAGATGTACAACGTTTCCTGACAACAAAAGTTAGAAAAAATATTGTTTTGTCTAAATTACAAATTTTGCTCATTTTCAACAATTCAAACTTCTCTTCAGAAGAGATATATTTAGTTAATCTTATTGTAATTTTAGCAAAATATTATGTCCACAAGATGAAATGGAGTGAAAAAAGCCCCTCATGGAATAATTTTGAAGAATCTGACTTAAAAACATACATTGCATCTATTGAAAAGCTTACTTTGAATAATCAGAAGCTTAGAAAAACAAGAACTATTTTCTCAAAATTTTATGTCTCATAATCAGACCCCTGTATGATATTGTTTATTGCATTGTTACTTATATCTTTATTTAATTTTTGCTTTTTGTTTTATTTTACTTTCTTGTAATGGACTCTGTTCTGTATGATATTTTTGGACTATTGTCAAAATTTGGTTCAATAAAAAAAAAAAAAAAGAGAGCATTCCATGGGGTATCTAGTGTTTAATATGTATGGAATGTCTATGTTGTTGACCCTTTTGTGGGAGGTTCTCCGGATACGCCCATTTTTCTATTGTCCAATCATATGTCAGTGTCTAGAAAAGTCCAGAGCCATATGTCTATTGTTTTATCGTCCAATCAGATGTGGCCTTCCAGATACGACTTGATCAGGCGTTTTGTTGTAGCTGTAGCTACTTCTTTGTTTTGTAGCTCAATGATTTATTTAAATTACTAATGAAAAACGGTTTTTTGTAAGTCAAATAGTTTATTGTGCGGTTTAGTTCCAAGCTGCTGCTGCTACTGGCTTGTTGTAACGCTGCAGCTTAATATTTCCTGTGCAGAGTAAGTTATTTTAGTCTTTTAGCATCTGTAGCTGTTAGCATCTGTAGCTGTTAGCGTCTGTAGCTGTTAGCATCTGTAAACTGCTGTGGTCACGTGCGGTTCGTGCTTGGATAATCTAGTGTGGTGATTGTGTCTATTTTGCTGTGTAGGAGCAGGAGCTACGTGTCACATCACCACCAAACACACGTTTGTTCTCCAACAGGTATGGTTTTAAATTCTAGTAGAAATTGTTCAATATTTTGTGATATAAGAAGGTTTTCTTATGTGTTGTTCTTTGTCTGAAAGTAGTTGTTTTCATAGCCGTCGTTGTGGTAAATGTTGCAAAAAGAAAGTTCATGAACGTGATCGGGTTTATTTTAAAGTGAATTACTTGATTAAAACTATACGATCACATTATTAAGAGTAGCCAAGAGAGTAGATGTGATAATGATGTGTCCTATAGATCAGTGTTTTTCAAGCTTTTTTGAGCCAAGGCATAGTGTTTTCATTGAAAAAAAATCCTGAGGCACACCACCAACCAAAATTGTAAACATGGATACACTGTATCCGCCTATATTAAATATATAGTAATTCTTATCAAAGCGTCTTGAATAGATGCTTTTCACATGACGTAGCGACCTGTAGATCACGTGACCGAATTGCCATTTTGTTGGCGGAAGTAGCCGAGTGTTCAGTGCAGGGTTGCCAGATCTCCAGACCGAAAGAAGCGATCAGCTCCTTCAAAACAAGCACAAACAAGCGGCTCGCTCTTTCAAAAAAAGCCCAAAAAAAGCCCAGCTGGCAACCCATCCCATTGTGTAAAAAAAGGCAGTTTTAAACAGTATAAACATATTTATTATGGCATTACATATATCTAGCAAAATTATACATAAAAGAACGTATTCAGTCTAAAAAATAAAAATACATTTTGCATTTTTCTCCCATCTGTGGTCGGATCCAGTCTTGAAGAGCACGCTCTTTCTCCCAATCTTTATTATATTTTTTTCCATATTTACCCCACTTAGAGCTCACATTAGCGTTGTCTTGTCTAGACAAAGAATAAAGAACAATGTTGCATTCGCGTGTAGTCGGATGTCCCGTGAAGATACACGGTTTTTAATTTTAAACTCACTTTGAAAGTAATTTTCATTAATTTATCATTTTGTTTGCTAAAAACGAACATAGTTGAATGATACAAGATATATATGTGGTGTCACTATATGCAAAGTTCAAAAATGATGTCACAATACTGTAATGTATACAGCAGTGTTCGTGCATGTATATTACAGAGTGTCAGTGAACGCACCGCGAGAGAGAGCGTGACGTAGGCACGCGGGTTCAGTGTGTGTGTGAAGATAGAAAGTGCAGAGAACGGAGTAATGCAGGATCGTGCCGTCTGATAAGTGTATTGTGCAGTTTAAACAATAAAGCTACATCAGCACCAAACCAGCATATTTATTAAGCGTGCAGAGAAACATCAAAAATACCTTTAAAATAACTTCAGGAGTACATTTCACAAAACAAGCCCAAATAAGCGACGCAACACCCATGGTAAGCACAAAAAACCGCCACAAGCGGCTCACCAAATTTAAAAGCGACTCCAGGAAAAAACAAGCCCAATGCCGCTTGAAATAAGCGGACTTGGCAACTATGGTTCAGTGTCTGGCGTCTAAAAAAAGGTCTGTGAATTTATTTATCTTTTCTAATTTTATGTTCCAAGTAGGACCTTAGCTAAAACAAAGACGTCATATTGTCAGTCAGTGTGCGCGCGCACCTACAGCTGGCCGAGGCTGATCATGTCTGTAAAAAGAAACAGGAAAGAGGAGCGCGACTTTATCTTCCGACATTTAACAAGAAATTTACCTAAACAATTGTTTGTTAGCTCGAAATTATAGCAAAAGGTGTGTCTCAGTCTAACGTTTTCTTAATAAATGTACTTTAATGGTTAAATCGGCTTTATTTAAAAAAAAAGTGTCGCTGCCTCAGTGCCTGTGTGCTCCGTGATCGCTCAGCGGTGACAAACAGGAAAAAGGAGCGCGGCTCGTTTCGCCGACATTTAACAAGAAAATTACCTAAACAATTATTTGTTAGCTCGAAATTATAGCAGAGGTGTTTTTCTGTCTGTCATTTTCTTAATAAATGCACTTTAATGGTCAAATTAGCTGCATTTCGCCACCGTGGTGCAGCTTGCTGCTGGATTGAAGCAGTGAGCAGAGAGGTGGGGAGAGTATGGCAGGCCGATTGAGTCATTAATAGCTAGTGAAGATTCTCAGTCATCCAGGACATGGTGAATTCTAAAAAGTGCAATAAAAAACAATAAAGTATAATATAATAGTATAATAAATAGTATAATAAATAAAGTCCAGTTGTTTTTGTCTTGAACTTTTTTAAATTTGTCATTATAGGCACGTTTTCCTATTACATGATCCAACAGCATGCCATACATTATTACTACAATAGATATCATGAAGTTTTTTTTTTTTTTCAGTCAGAATGAATGAAACGGTCATATTTCAGTGTTATGGTTTATAAATATGGGGAAAAAAATCTATAAATATGTCACTTCGTCCTATAAGTTGCAAGGCATGTAAATTATGCAAAAAACTGCAACTTACAGGATGAAAAATACAGTAGTTATTATTTTTCTACCTCTCTTTTTGAATTATGCATGTGTTCAGTGTTGAATTATTTTAACTAAACTGTTCTGTTTTCAAGTTTACAGCTTTTGTTTGCCATTAGAGATATGTTATGTGTGGGAATAATTAAACTTTTTCTCTTGGGTTAGATTTAAATAACAAGTAGGTCAGTGCTTTTATTGAGGCAAGAAGCAAATTGATGTATCCAGTAATTGTTATAAAACTACATTTACTACCAAAGTTTAGGAAGAAAATGACAGTAATCTATCACTTTACAATTAGTTGCTCTAAACTGAAGTACAACAGGTTGCCGCTACGGTTACAGCTCGGTGCCGTGATGGTATTAAAAAATATTTTGATGGTATTAAAAAGGTATTAAAAGGTATTAAATTCAACTCTGGAATTTCTGCATATACCCTGAAAAATGTTACTCTTTAAAGTATGTATTACCGTAAGTAATTATCAGCACTGTGCAGCTGAACTGTGTCGTATGATGTTGATAAGAAACTGAGAACAATGTACATGAACTGTGAAACTGATGGACTTAAATAAAACATGATTTTTATAAACCATAGACATACACCTGGAAAAGACTTATTTTAGAAGACACATTGATCTGTACCAGACCTGAAGTCGGTCTGCAGCATATAATTATTGTAGTTAGAAGAAGATGACTCCAGATGGTTAATTTGGGTTTTTCTTGTGTCATCTTACTATCACAAAAATTAAATTTACCTGTCAGCATTTGATAGTGTTTTGAAATTAGTAGCGATAACCTTGACTTTGTAAGCTTACTATAATTTCATACGGTTATATTATTTCATTAAGTAATGGGCAAATAACTTTGACAAAAATAACAACAAATCTGCAGACTTGTGTTTAGAAATGTGTTTTACATTGTATCCTCTATGGCTAAAACAACGACATACAGCCTTTCTGGCATTATTCAAAACATTTCATAATTATTTATACTGTTCTGCTGAACACAACTATTTCGACCCCTCGGCAGGTCTCATCAGGCGGTGATGGCTTTCATGTAAAAAGCAACATGTATGCCATAGATTTCCCCGCTATAGTTGTGGGTTTGATAATTTTTTGTCAGGTGTGGGTTTGTTTGTAACTTGTTTTTGTTTGGGTTCGTTACTTTGTAACCTTTTTTTTAGGGGGGTGTTTCTAATCTAAGGCCAGGTAGAAACTGGTTTTAATCTGGACAGTTTTAGTGACACTGGTTTAAATCTGGACAGTTTTAGTGACACTGGTTTAAATCTGGACAGTTTTAGTGACACTGGTTTAAATCTGGACAGTTTTAGTGACACTGGTTTTAATCTGGACAGTTTTAGTGACACTGGTTTTAATCTGTTGTAGTGAAACTGGTTTTAATCTGTTGTAGTGACACTGGTTTGACAGTTGTAGTGACACTCGGTCCAGACAGACTTCGGCAGCTCATAAGGGTCTTTGCCCTCAATACAGCCAATTTTATCCAGATACCTTTGTCTTGCTTTCGCATCCAGTGTGTCCTGGTACCGCTCCGTGTCCCGGTAATGTCCGTTTGTGTCGGTCGGCGGCTTTTTCGATGTTTTTTTACGTGGTCGTAGTTGTTCGTCCATACTCGCTCGTAGCTAAATGCTAAATGCTAGTCCTACAAGATGGCGACGACCGAAAAAAAACACACCGGATATGACGTCAGTGAAAAGCATCTATAGAGCTTGGAATCGTGACGTCAGCGGACCGGGATCGCGCAAAGCATCCCGGGACTTTAGGACACGGAGTCTGACGTGACCGGGGTTTGCGTTAGTTGTAGTGTGTTATCCTAGGTGAAATACGCTGAAATGGTGAATGCTTGTTGTGTTGTGAACTGTCACAATCGTTCTCACGCTCGCAGGGGGAGCCGTATTGCAAATGGAGTCCGTTTTTTCATCTTTCCGGCATGGAAACAACACAGAGGAACACAGGTTGCTGAGCTAACAGAGACTTGGTGACATGGGTGTCTCCTGTCCTGTTAAACGAACAAACATCACTTTCAGGAGTATTTCCAGACACATGTTTGTGTGTTCGAAGCATTTCCACACAGGTAAGGTTTAATTAAATAATATTAAACTTATTAACTGCTCATATGTAACACAGGATCGTTCACAAACATCTAGATCATCTAATCAAGTTCTTTTATCTCTTCTTAGGCCAGCCAGCGTATGAATTCCTAGATTGTGATCCTGACTGTACCCTCTTTACATCTCAGGCACACCGAAGTCAAAACTATGGACACTGCCCGATTTGCCCGTCGGACCAAGAGACACCAATCAACCACAGAGGTCAACACTGCACCTGCCACCCCACCAGATCTGCGTAGCCAGACATCAGAGATGGATGAAATTGCTCCTCCAGGTGTAGCTGCTTGACTGGAGCTATTGCTGCCTTTTAAAATTGTGAATATTTTAAACTTAGCATTATTTAATTAAACAACCTGTGGAATTTCAATCGTGGTGCTGTGTGAATTTGTCCCCAAGCCTCCTCTGCAAATGGGCCAGCGTGCCTTTAAAGGTAACTTATTAAGTTTGACCTTAGGGTCCATGTGGAGAGGGTTATTGTTTGTGTTCGCACCAAATACACCATACTAAGTGGTAACATACCTGTTAGCATGTTGCTCCCATGTGAAGTTGAGGCCATCATTTTACTGGACAAAATTGTGGCTGTATGCTGTGCTTTGACCAATATGTGCCCCAGTGTTGTTTTGAAAGTATGAATTATTATCTGTCAGAACATTAACTGATGAACTGAAGATGAAAATGTATCTACTTTTGCACAAGTGTTACTTTGATGCTGCATGCTGTAAATAAATGATTGCAGATTAATTCAGTTTGTAGTCTCTTGTGAAATACTGTTGAACATGTCTAAGTTACAGTAACACAACAGGTCAACCGAGCTTAAGATTATCCGTCACCACGAGGGATTTCCATCTGTTTAGCTGTGGCCAGGATGGATTTTCCAGTCCAAACTTTTTTCATGCTACCCATGGGTAAAATGTGTAACATTTGCAGTGTTAACAAGAATAAATACAGTTCAAATACAATAAACACAGAAAATGAAAACTTCTTGCAGATATACCCTGATGCATGCTCAATAATCCAGGTAGAAAAATCTAAAAAAGCTAAGTTGTCTGGTCCTCTGGACATTCAAAAGTTGAATGTCCAGAGGACCAGACTTAGCTTTTTTAGATTCTTGCAGATATATTTCACATTAACAATGTGCTAAAATTACATGTTAAAGGTGCAATTTTATCTGATATATGCTCAACAAAGTGAGTTTGAGAAAATGTAAACATGCTTTGCAACTAATGAGAACTAGGACCACTGAAATATCAAACAAACATTTTGAGAATAACTTCTGAATCCCGAACCACTGAGCCAGAATAAAAAACAAATTAGCAATAGTACCTTTGCTTATTCATCATCATCAACTTTATTCAACAGACTTGTGGTCCACAAAATTAAACATAACACACACAACACATACAGAAAGAATATATTTTAATGGTTGCATAAAAAACCTGCATAAAGTCAGAAAGCGGTGCTTAGCTGCCACTTCCTCATTCTTCAACGTCTGGGGTCTGCATATAGTTTGTAATAGTCCTCCATCCCAGACAGACAAACAGCCTTGCTATGTTTGTGTAAAATTTCTAGTAAGAGTGACAGGTCTGAAAGTGTGCATGTATGCAGACATAGATTTTATCACTGGCACGAGTACGTATGCCCTCCTTGGTTTTATCTCCTTGTATGCATTTGTCAAGGGCGTTTATCTTTGCCGCACCTGTGGAAAAGTCAATGTTGTAACACACCTCTGCTTGAACCTTGTTGACGTTACTAGGCATCATCCAATATGCTGGTGCATCTGTGACTGTTTTAGTCCCCCGTATCCGCACAGCAGCTTCAATCTTGAACAGCAGTGCACCAACGTTGTGTACAAGACTCTGCAATGCCAGCCATGCATGTGCACAGTCTACTTGGCCCGTGGAACTTAGAATCACCCATGGTTGGAGTGGTGCTTCATTCAGGCGTTGAGAGTGCAGAACCTAGGGGGGAAAAAATAGAAAATTTATGCTACAATAATCAACATAAAATTGTAAAATACATTACCTTCACATCACTACTTTTTCCATAGGTTGCAAATACAGTATATTCTAAAAACCTAATAAAACTTAATAATAGCCTATTCTAAAGTAGCAGAAAAGGTATAAATTAATATTACGTCCATCCATCCATCTGGAGATGGATGGATGAATGTGTGGATGGATGGATGGACGGATGGGTGGGTTAGAACCCATTAGAACAATTTAAAAATCATGTGCACATCAGTTTTGTAAACAAACCTCCTCCTCAACCAAATCCTTATCAATTTTGGAACAAGGGCAGATAAAATAATGTTCTTCATGGCAGCTTATCTTTTTAAGGGGTCACTAGAAAAACTCGGGTGATTTACTTTGATCCGTTTTTCTAAAAATTGTCTCAACGCATTGACAAAAATTAAAAACCTGTCACAGCAGTTTGAGAAGAAAATGTCAGCAGCAGCTGCGACATGTCAACCTCCCTGTGTGTTCACCTACCTTCGTGAGAACAACAGTTTTTTGGTCGTTGACTTGAAAAATCTGCAGGTCCTGCACCCATCCATTTGTGAACTGAAGATGACTTTCCAGAGATTTATAATTCCTGAACTGCTCACATGTGTAGGCACTCACGCAGCACACAAGGTATGTCGGCTGCGGTAGCTCGTTGAAATCACCGGTCCACTGCCTGTGCTCCTATGGATCTAGCCCAACTGAATCAATTTTAACAAGATGGCGCTGCTTCGCTTCTTAAGTTTGTCGCGGTAAAGAAACTTTATCTTCTGTTTCTCGCGGTCCATGTTTGTTCTTCGTGTGGTGTTTTACGCCATGTTTGTTTTGGTCAAGGGTGTCCTAAAACATGGCGGCGTCGCACTCGTCGTGACGTCAGTGCCCAAGCTCTATAGGAATGAAATAAACACAAAAATGTATTTTTATCATATTTTATATTTCTTAAAGCTCCACTGACATCATCTTTTAACTTTCCATAAAATGGCACAACATATATATATATATATATTAAGATTGACCTCTGATCGTTTTTGCTAAAACAATGTGAAATTAATGAAAATTCCTCTCCAAAATAGTTTAAAATTAGCGCCGTTTTGTTACACGGTAAATTCGGGTTTTTCCGGTCACGTGATTGTGACGTCAGACACAGAGCTCTTCTCCAACGGCACATTTAATACAATGGAGAAAGATCCAAACACGTCCGTCGAATTTAGCCATTTAAAACCTTAGATTTGAGCGATTTGGCTTTAGTTCGTGAAGAAGTTATTCATGAAGCGAACAGCAGATGTCAGCAAAGCCATCGTGATTCCTCTTACAGTGCTCTGTAAGAGGAATCACAATGGCTTTGCTGACATCTGCTGTTCGCTTTTTGAATGTGAAACCTCTCCTGAAAAAAAAGGCAGCACGGACAAAAGAAACCTTGCTGTTTGATTTTTGATCACTCAAAATAACTTCTTCTTCACGAACTGGAGCCAAATCGCTCAAATCTAAGGTTTTAAATGGCTAAATTCGACGGACGTGTTTGGATCTTTCTCCATTGTATTAAATGTGCCGTTGGAGAAGAGCTCTGTGTCTGACGTCACAATCACGTGACCGGAAAAACCCGAATTTACCGTGTAACAAAACGGCGCTAATTTTAAACTATTTTGGAGAGGAATTTTCATTAATTTCACATTGTTTTAGCAAAAACGATCAGAGGTCAATCTTAATATATATATATATGTTGTGCCATTTTATGGAAAGTTAAAAGATGATGTCAGTGGAGCTTTAAGGCTGAAATACAGCTGAGCGTCCTCAGGTACGCCACTCTACGCGCGCATTTTGTGCGCATGTGTTTTGCTGCTATACTTCAGAAACTATCAGCTTTCAAACGCTCGCGTTCTCCTTGTTGTAATATGAGCAGCTGCGCACGGAGGGGACTCAACTGAGCTCGCTGATTGGTCACTTGCTGACACGCCTACTGAATTGATTGACAGCTTTCAGTCAGCTCAAAGTGAAACCTCGAGAATGCATCATGAGCAGCTCGCTCAGACTTCTGCGGTGTTCTGATACGGTGTTTCTACTATATATGTTATAAAAAGTTCTCTCAGAAATAAAAATAATAACAGGGAGCGCTTTTCCTGCAGCACACAGTCCACCAGGGAATATTTAAAACATTGCGCACCCAGGTAGGACCTGAATTCATTCATCGAGTGAACGGAGGAAGAAGCGGTTACTTGACTTTAGGCAAAAAAACAAAAGAAAAGGCCCGATCAGCGATAAAGAAGGGGAATTTATTTCATTTGTGTAACATACAAAACAGTCCGGCGCCGGGGAAGTTTATGGTCAGACACCGCGCATGGCGCACGCGGACGTAAAAAAAGCTTTGCGCGTATGTGCCCTGAGGGGCTACGCGGGGCTACGCTTTTGCCTTGGCGTACGTACGTGGCGTATAGGCGTATCGTGAGGACGCTCAAGTGTATCTCGGCCTTTATTTCAAATTGCACTTAACATGTCTTCAAAAATACACACGAACAGTACCACAACAATGTGGTCTTAAATTTAAAGAGGTTGTAGAAGGGGGGGGGGGGGCTTTTTTGATAATTTCCAAGGCACACCTGACGATCACTCGCGGCACACTAGTGTGCCTAGGCACAGTGGTTGAAAAACACTGCTATAGATGGAGGATTTGTAACAAAGCCAGTGGCGGCACAACAGAAGCATCCTATAAAAAACAGCTATAAATTGACATTGTCATTTTTCACATCAAAGACATCAGGGTTGTGATTGCTATTTGATCTGTGACATCACATTAAAATAAAGTATTTTGGGAAAAAAGGGTGAGGATAAAACCTAAATTAATTAAATACAAATAAAATGATTGCATTATTAAGAATGTCTTGTAGATGTGTATTTTATCCTCAAAGTCCACAGAGAAAACTGGGTCACAGCCTTTCCCGAACTTCTAAAAAGAGACATGAGTTTGACAGCAGGGGGTGGGGTGGCATTTGGAGAGACACAGCAGAATGGACCAGTGGAGCTCCAGAGTTTGTCCAGGATGGGATGTTTTGGGGCTTCCTGCAGTGAAGTTTGACCCAACCCTGGAGGGTTCAAGAGAACTTTGTATTCATCTCAGTTTTGTTTGGTGTTAATTTTCATGAAGGAGTGTGTAGTGGCAGATTATTTTGAAGTTTCAGTCGGAACAGCTGATTTTTGTTTGTCCGAGCAAGTTTTATTATACTGTTTACAAATTGATCATCTTTCTAACCTTTGAAAAATAATTTAAAGAATTATCTTGTGCGTGTATAAGCTCTGTTTAGACAGGGGTTTGTTACACATGTACTGTACAGCAGCAGTTCCATTCAATGAGAAAGCGGGCAGGTGCTGTACTTGCTGCAATGAGCCCAGATTATGACCAGTGCACATTTTTATGCAGATTAAACAGCATTCAGTTCAATGCTTGTCTTCTGGTCATCATTAAACACAACACAGAGTAAACTATAAGAAGAATAAAAACGAACTGACAGGTTCATATTATTTGGACCGAGCTGAATTTAATATCTGGCCAAGTTCAACACGGTTTTCTCTTTGCTGGATTTGAATATCCTCAGGTTTGTCTAACCCCAACCTCTTCACCTCCAATTTTTCCTCAATAAACATTAGGGAAAAGGGGTTATTGATTAAATAATCCACCTCGTTTATGCTAATACAGTATTGCTTGCATCGCATCTACTCAGTCTACACCAACCACGCCCACATACACTCGCACTAAGGCACGTCCATTTTTATTGGATGAATCCTGTGGCTGTGGGCTGATCCTGGGCTCACCAGAATTAGCCCTGATGAGGCGCAATACGAGGGGGCGTGGCCAGACGTCTGTCAATCATTCTGAACCATGAAGGAACAGTAACGGAGAACCGGGCTGTCAGAATTTAGCCTTTTGGAATGACCCTGGGATTTTCCCCAGGCAGTTTGACACCAGTTTTGTTGTAAATTTAACAAAATGTAACATTATTTCTAAAATCTATTTACTTTAAAGTTGTTTATTTGAAATCTTTATTGTAAATACCAGGAGGGAGGGCTTAGCCCTCCTAGCCCATTGATACCAGCTGTCACTGAATAAAGCTAATATCAGAGTGATAAATTGTGTCCAGTTCATGAAGGACACCCTTACAAGCATGTCTGTAAATTGTCTCCATAATCCAACACAGTATCAGAGTGATAAATTGTGTCCAGTTCATGAAGGACACCCTTACAAGCATGTCTGTAAATTGTCTCCATAATCCAACACAGGTTAGAATAGTTTTTTTTTCTCAACAATGGTGCATTTTGCAACTATTGTAAATGAAGATAAAGTTCTATATAATTTCTATATAGATAACCAAGTCTTGCTTTAACCTTAGATTGCAAAACATTAACATGATGTGAAAAGGACAGGGCACCATCAATCCAAATTCCCAGATATTTATAGACTGTTGTAGGGATATTGCACCAGTCAGTTTTGCTGACTGTACAATATTCCAGATGATAGATTGAGTAGATTTTATCTGACACAAACTTATCATCAATTAAACGAGTTCTCTCTTTTTAGATTAATACCTATAATTCTGTGCCTTGGAGGTGAAATGTAAAGACATGAAATGTTAACTTATATTGGTACAGCAGGACTGAACCATTTATTTAACAGAATCATAACTTACATCACAACATATGTACATGATTGGTT
The DNA here is from genome assembly GCA_038048925.1 of Garcialebias charrua. NCBI lineage: Eukaryota > Metazoa > Chordata > Actinopteri > Cyprinodontiformes > Rivulidae > Garcialebias > Garcialebias charrua. Next base: position 7,509 of record JBBPBX010032225.1, on the reverse strand, counting down.
GATCATTTTTCCTATAATTAACTTCAGCACAGAAGAAATACGCGTCCATAACTTCATAAGAACAACAGAACACAAGTTATGGGTGTTATTAACTTATACTCTGCTGACATAATAAACTTAAAGTTTAGTTACTTAAATTAAGAAAGTTTCAAGGAAGAGAAAATGGAGGATGAAAGAAAAATGGAGGATAAGGCGAGGTATTATCTTGATGTGTTTTAACCAGGAAAAGCACACTTTTCGTCGGCTTCAGCTAGACTCTTACCCGCGGGGAACAACGACTCTTTACCTGGCGAAGATTCTTCATCTCGGCTACGGTAAAGTAGATTAGCAGCTGACCGGACATTGCATCCAATAACACAGCATGTTTAGACCATTGCAAAACTGTTAAAACCTTCTTAGATTCTAACAAAAAAACGAGAGACAGAGCTTCTTTTAGTAGGGCTTTGAAAATGGCGCTTTCTTTCCCACAATGCTGTGCGCCATGGACCATCATGCTTTGCGCCGCGGACCAATGACGTCACGCTCCAAAGCTCTATTGCACGTAGCCGTCGGATGTGTTGGGTGAGGTAAAGTAAAAAAGCTCCAGATGGCTGATCCTTTCGTTCGCTCCATTTGGAAAACCGCACGTGCCACTGCACTGTGTGTCGCTGGCGCATAACGTCACATCACGCGCGGAGTTCAGTATAGATATAAACTGTATAGATTGCCCCTATGGATTGGGTCCATTGTCACAGATACCCGATCTAGAACTTTGTTTAATATCGGGACCGATACTGGTATCGGATCGGTGCATCTCTATGGGAAACCTCATGGCTTGAGGTCCTCAGCAGACTCTAAGGCTCAGACAGGAAGTGGTGCCTTAAAAGAAGAGGGTTGACCCAGAAAACGTATTGTTTTCTGATTTTCCGAATGGCATCAGAAGAGGATGTGATGACATCAGAGCGTGTCAGATTAGTTCAGTCAGTAATCTAAGAGTAATTTTTTTTAGACACCAGTATATATGATACAACAGATTTAAACTGTCTTAACTCATTAACAACACTGTTTTATGATTAAAACAAACGTCATCACAGCATCACATATGGAAACTTATTAATGATAATAGCAAAACAGATATTATTCATCTTGATTATTAAATAGGACAAAAACAAGTCTCTTGGCGTGGAGATTGTCCTGAGCTCAAACTAACATGAGATAAACAGTGTTACTGAATCTTCACTGCACGTTTGAGTAGAAAAATGAATAATGATCAACATTTTGAAATAACATTGGATTTCCAACTTGAATTAACAGTTTGAATTAAATAGTCTTCGACTATCAAACATTGAATTCAATAATGCCTACTTAACACAAGGTTATTCATTAACGCAAAATAGAGGAATAAGAGAGTCTCTTATGACTTATTGTGTTTTGATTCAAAATAATGTAATAAAATAGTGTTAATGTCTTTTTATTGAAAGTATCATTGAAAAGGTGTCACTGGGACAGTTCAAAGAGATGAAGGTGTATCAGAGACCACCGTCTGGTTCACTACACTGTTAACTAATATAATATCACCGTTTACAGTGGTGAAGGCCACCAAGGTTGGTATGGTTCCTATCCATGACCAAACCACATACAGCAAACCCCCTACTTACGACTCCATCGACCTACGAACAACGGGACCTACGAACGTATCATATTTAATAAAAATATGATTTTTTGTTTTTTTTTGTTTAAATGTTCTTAATTTCATGTGTACATCACTTTGTTGCAGCTGTGGTTGTTTTAAAGGCTTTATAAATAATAATTATGATAAAAAAGATCATTTCTGATCATTTTTTAGCAATCTTGGGCAGCAGGAAGTAGGTCTTCAGTTTACACGGTCACAAATTAATGTAGAACACCGGACGCCATTTTAGGTTCAGTCACTGGGGTCTCCGGTCACAAATTAATGTAGAACACCGGACGCCATTTTATGTTAGCTGCCGGGAACCGGCCGAAGACTGGTGACCAGGATGGCTTCATATGGATTAATTACGAGCTGGAAACGTCTCTGTGAACTTTGTGGATGTCTCAGGCAGCAGCGGATTTATCGCTGATCGTGCCAGGCCGCCGCGAACACCTCCGGCCGGCCTGGCTACACCTCCGGCCTGGCTAGCTCCAGAAGCTAACACGGGAGCTAACACGGGAGCCGGCCTTTTGAACACTTGTGACCAGGATCGCATCATATGGATTAATTACTAGCTGGAATCGCTCTGTGAGCTCTGTGGACGTCTCAGGCTGGAGCAGGAGCTGCAGATTGATCGCGCCGCCGCTCCAACACCAGCTCATGGCTTGGCTAGCAGAAGCTAGCCAGCTAGCTAACACAGGTCTCGAGCAGCTGCGGTGGTTCACTCGCCGGCCGCCGCGCTGCTCGGCCCGACAACAATCAACGCATGGCAACCTAAGATGTCGGCTTTGACCATCTCAAAGTAAGAAAATATATTTTTATTTATTCTGTAAATGTGAATAGCAATGTTTAACATTACAGTACACTACTGTACATGCTTAAATGTGTGCGCGCGCTCCGTTAGCATGATAATAAAAAAAATAATAATAATTTTCACCCCCTAGCTACGGCAGAATCGAGCTGCGAACCGTTCTTAGGTCCCTAAATCGTTCGTACCTCGGGGGTCACCTGTAATTGTAATTCTCTAAGCATTTAGGGACAAATTTAAGTCAGAAAAGTCCTGTTGGATTTCAAGAAAACCACATACCAGGGAATTCACAACCATTTCTAGAGTAGAACGAAAAACATAGGGCTGGGTATCAAACAAAATTTTCTATACCGGTACCAATACTAACTTTCACTCTAATATTGCTTCTTGGGCAATACTTTTTTCGATACCAATTTTATAATTTTATATAAATTCTAACAAGAATCTTTAGTTTAATTTTTTAATTTTGGTATTTTTCCATTCCAGGCTATTTTTTTTTTTACATAAAAAAAAATAATAATTTCCAGTTTAAAAGAACAGTTGACAATCAGCAGTTTATCATATCGCTAAAGACACGGTCCTTAGTGGCTAACAAGATGGCTAACGCTTTAGCCGTCTTGTTCCACAGCTGAGACTGACCATGTCTTTAGCGATATGATAAACTGCCGATTTATTAATGTCTCCACCTCTCTCTGCTCCTCTCATAAAACACAGCATGGCTAAATGAGCTCGGACCCGTGGTTTGTTTTAAGGAAGCAGGAGGCTGTAAAAACACTCGGTTATCATTTCTGAGTGGAGGCTCACATTACTGCAGTTCACAAACACGCTGACTAACGTGAAGGCACCTTTCTATCAAGACACTCAAAGCTCTTTACAACACAATCTGTGTCCTCATTTACCCATTCATACAGCACTCTACTAGGTCTGTACAAAGAATAATCAATACCGGTACTTTATCACATTCATACACTGATGGGACTAGGGGTGCAACAACGAATCGATAAAATCGATAAAAATCGATTATTAAAAGTGTTTGCAACGAATTTCATCATCGATTCGTTGTGTCGCACGATTATGTGTCTTTCTGCACGTCGCAGAGCTGTTTTTTTCAGCTGCAAAACAGTGTCAACGCTAGCTGGCTGAATAAAGTTGGAAAAAAAAAAACTGCAGCGCGCCTTGAGCGGGCGGAGCGAGAAGAAGCAACAGAGCAGAGGCAGAGAGGAGGGGTGTGTTCCGCGGAAGTTTCAAATGGCCGACGCAGTAAAAGCTGTCCGACCCAAGTTGTCAAAAGTGTGGGAGCACTTCACGCTTAACAAAGTTAAAAAATGCGTAACGTGCAAGCTTTGCAAAATTGACTTGACATGGCACGGTAGCACCACGGTGATGATACAGCACCTGAAACGTAAACATGTCGGCGTCATCGCTGAGGATGAAGGGAGCTCAACAGCAGGGTAAGTCTGTTCTGTTTCCAAGTGAGAAAATGTAACGCGAGTCTCTCCAGTAGCTGCCTGAAGCTGCTGGTTGTTAGCTGATTCATGACAGTGATAAGAGAACGTGTGTGTTAAAGCTACCCGCTCTCCCCCTCGTCTTAACACCTGTGTGCGGGAGTCAACGGGGTCATACAGGGGGAAGTCCCTAACACCACCCCCACAGAACCATTTGGACCCCAGCAGAACCAAACAGTGTGTGTGCGTGTGGGTGTGTTACTTTTAATTTAATTGGTACAAGCAGTGTTAAAAATGTGATTTATAATAAATCTAAAACAAAGATGGTAATAATTAAATGATTAAGCTTCAGGTTTTAATTTGTTGGCAACGTCTGACTGAGTGAAGACACTGCTGATGTATGGAAGGATGAATTGCATTTAAACAGGAATTACAGTAATTTATTACTTCTACTCGGTTGCGTGTAATTAATTATTGTACACACACATATATGTATATGTTTCTGTATGTATATATGTACTTTGCATTTATACACACACACACACACACACACACACACACATTTATATACACATACATATGTGTGTGTGAGTTTAACTGCTATTTGGGCTACTTTAACCTAATGCTGTACGTGAAACTAGGCATTTCTTGAGTTGCTGTAAATTATAATACATACTATACTGTCTTTCTTATTCCAGAAAAAAACAGCCAACTATGACAGCCTTCATGATGGGAAAGACATCTTGCACACCACAGCAAGCAGCTTTCTTGACTAAAAGCATCCTAAACATGATCGTCACTGACATGAGGCCTCTGTCAATGGTCGAAGACGAAGGCTTCACTACAATGATCAACGCTTTTAATCCTGGTTACATTCTTCCCTCAAGGACACATTTGACAAAGCTCATGGAGAGAAAATATGAAGAGACTTTCAAGGAAGTGAAGACTGCAATCAACAGAAACCACAGTAAACTTGCTCTCACTACAGATGTGTGGACAAGTGTAGCCAATGAAGCCTACCTTGGGGTTACTTGCCACTACATCTCAGATGACTGGGACATGCAGTCAATCTGCCTCACTACCATGCCACTGCAGGATAGACATACTGCTTCTAACATTGCAGAGTGGTTGGAGGAGGTACTAGTAAGTTTTGAAATTCCTCCTAGTAAAATCATCGCCATAGTGCATGACAATGGTGCCAATATTGTGGCTGCGGCAAACATCCTGGTGGAGAGGCATGGGTGGTCTTCTATGCGTTGCACTGGCCATACCTTGCAACTTGTGATCAATGCTGCATTGAAGCATCCAAGCCTTGAAAAAGCTATCGGGGCGGCAAGATGTCTAGTTGAACATTTTAAGAAAAGCGAGCTGGCCTGCACTAAGCTGAAAGAAAAACAACAACAAATGGGCATACCTGAGCACAGCCTAGTTCAAGACGTTAGTACTAGATGGAATAGTACATTTTATATGATAAGCCGCCTGCTTGAGCAAAGGTGGCCTATAACTGCATTGTTGTCTGACAACTCTATCACAGCAAGAGGCAAAAGCTACCTGGATCTGAAACCAGAACAGTGGACCCTGTTGGAAAAGCTTTCAGAAGCTCTCAAACCTTTTGAATGTGCCACTGTGTTCATGAGTGGACAGAAATACACAACAACATCTGCCATACCTCCACTTGTGAAGGGGCTATTGAAGGCCACCCAGAGTACTGACTTTGAGTCAACCCCTCTCCGGGCTTTTCAATTCACTGCTGCAGAGCAGCTACAGGTGCGATGGAGATCAGAGACTACTTTCTCAGATACAGCACCTAACACAGTGCTTCTTGCAACAGCCCTTGACCCAAGGTTTAGGAAACTTAAGTTTCTTTCAACTGCTGAAGTCGTACTAGTTCAAAATAAACTGGAAACTATTGCACTTGCAGAAAAGAGGGAGATGGATGTGCAGCAGCATGACAGTTGCAGTGGCACCTCTGATACTCAGGCTGCTGAATCAACACCTCCTGCCAGTGCCACCTTACTGGATTCACTCCTTGGGTCTGATGATGAAGATGAGGACAGAGCAAGCAATAAGGAGGATGTTCAAAACCAAGTGAGAAACGAAGTCCTCACATACTTGGGAGAAAAGAACCTTGCCAAGGAAGAAAATGTATTTCAGTGGTGGAAGGCTAACAGAGATAGATTTCCAGTGTTGGCCAGGCTAGCCAAGTCCTACCTATGCATTCCGGGTACTTCAACGCCATCCGAGCGTCTGTTCTCTGCAGCAGGAAACATAGCTTCCAAAAAAAGAGCCAGCCTTAGCCAGGAGCATGTTGACATGCTAACATTTTTACATTGCAATGCAAAGTTCCTGAAGAAAGTGAGTGAGTAAGTGTGTGATCCAGGAAGTAGAAGGTCATGTTTACTTGTTCTCTACGTTTGTAGTAATGCACTAGGTGTTAATGTTGATACAAACGTTGTTACTGGGTTTAATTTTCTTCTGATTCTCTACATTTGTAGTAATGCACTAGTGCTAATGTTGAAACTAATTTTGTTACCGGGTTTTCTGATTTGCATTTATTTATCATTTATATATTGGTCCAACAGCTCAGGAGGACATTTAAATAACAAATGCTTTATTTTTCCCACTTCATAAAAAAGTATATTTTTGTGTACATTTATTTATTTTTAAGGTATTTGACCAACATTTTTTTATTTATTATTTGTCAACATTGTGCTTACTGAATAGTAAAGTAGCAACTTGTTTTTTGTGTAATTTGCTGTCATTCAAGTGTTCTATTTTTGAATAAATAAAGAGGTTGAAAAAATAACTCATTTTGCCGATTCATCGATGAATCGAAAAAATAATCGACCGATTAATCGATTATTGAAATAATCGTTAGTTGCAGCCCTAGATGGGACACACATCAGAGGCAATGAGGGGTTCAGTGTTGCCCACAGCCCAGGGACATTTCAGCATGTGACTGCTAGTGGAATTGAACCCTTAGCTCTCCCATTGGAGGAGACTGATCTAGTCTCTCAGCCACAGCTGCCCTCAGCTGGAGAGAATTATTTAATATGTGTAAATAAATATCTAAAAAATAAACTAATGTATAGTTAATTTTTTAGACATTTATTTTGTAGTTACAGCTGTTTAATAAATATGCCTGTGGGACAACTGGGACAAAGCTTTGACTCAGAAATATATATTTGTTTTTATTTTATGGAAAGAAAAATATATTGAGATATGTATTGTATATCGCAATATATCATAAAAATATTGAGATTAATTTTGGTCCATATCGCCTAGCTCTACCACCAGGTTTCCTTATCATCTATTCTCTGTCCAGATAACACATAAAGTACCTTCCTATCTGTCTCTAATTAATGACCGCGTCTTACCACTAGGGCTGAACGATTTTGGAAAATAATCTAATTGCAATTTTTTTTCTATAAATTGCAATTGTGATTTAAAACGAGATTTTTTTAATATCTTCTCAAGTATTTTTTAACAAACAGAAGCACTAAATCAATCTGTTTTATAATAAACAATGTCAGCTTTATTTAAAGCAGAGATTACAATAAAGCAAACAACTTTTTTTTTCTTTTTTTTTTTCCATTTATAGATGA
>JBBPBX010032224.1:0-28170 GCA_038048925.1 Garcialebias charrua | reverse complement strand
ATTTGCCTATGATCTTAGCCCTGACCTTTGCTTAAAGCGCTCAGGCGCTATATTTCCTCCCCCAAAATGATTCCACTTCTGTTGACAATTATCCTCACAGCTTTTAGTTGCAGGTTCTTTTCAGGGGAGGAGAGAAGAACTTTAACTTTTTGCTTTTGACCAGATGTCTCCTCATTCCACTGTACTCCTGACTCAGGTTTACAGCCAATAATTATTTTACTGACCTATTACAAATTATGTGGTACACTTCTGGTAGTGAATTATGTTGTGGTTGTAGTGGTTGTTTCATCATAGATGTACATATAATTTTCATGCTGCTGTGTTCATTCATACTCATCTGCTCATGCAGACTCATGTTCGTGCTGCGGTTATTCTGTGTTTTACGTTTTTTGCACTATTAAGTGTTTAACGTATTCTTAGCTTAGTGTATTTCTTAAATCTTATTACTGTTTTTCTTTTGCAATTTACACTTTTGTTGGATTGGATGTAACTGGGACCCTGTGTACACAATTCCGTTCCACCACATGCAGTGCGAATGACAATAAAGAAACATTGACATGGATAAAAGGCACATAAAACATTCTAATTTAAAAAAACTAAAAATTGTGTATTTAGACAGCTATTATGGCTTCAAAGAAGTACAGTAGTTCTGTCAGAGGCTGCTGGGTTTATGTCCGTTTAAATAAAAGGTGAGACAAAAGTCACCAAAATGATAAGTCTAGTTTGCATAACAAAGTTTATGAACAATGTGTTTCTTGAACACAATAAAAAGTAAATGGGAATGAAAATTGAATTTCACTGGCCAGCTGCAATAAAATGTTGCGGTACTAAAATGACACCCACATATCAAACCACTGGTATTATCCTTGGGAAACAAAGAGCCACAGATGAACCCCTGACACAGACAATGTAATACGGTAATTACTTTATATTTTTTACACAGAAAAGCCACTTGTTATAGTGAAGTTTGTTCATATTTCCCCTAGCCTATTTGATTCACAACTCAGAACCTAATTTGTGTGAAATATAATAATAGAAAAATGTAAAAAAGAAATCTGACACAGCAATGTGGACACTGAGGCTTTGACCTGAGGACAGAAAACTTCTGACCTGAGACACAAGCAGCATTTGTCTTCTCCTCTCTTCTCTCTGCTGAAATAGTAAACACTGTCAACTACACTGTCATTATGTAATGAAGGAATACAAAAGGATTATTGACATGTGTGTATATGAATGAGTTTACCATTTAAAGCAGTTACCTGGCTATTGCTTTACATAAGCAAACAGATCTGCTCTGACACTAGGTCAAATACTGAAAACAAACATGATTCTGTTTTCATCCCCGGTGTGGAAAATGTTGAGAACAGTAATCAGAGGTGTACACTGCAGGCATTTTACAAGGCTTGTAAATCTCTGGTGGTCAACTCCTTCATTAAGCGATAAGGACATCACTATTATATTTGTTGTTGGCTGACCAGTCTCTGATATAGTTAATAAAGAACTAACATTTTTGTCAAGTGGCTGAATGTAAATTCATGACAGTTAAACGCAGATGAATTATCTAAATAGGTGCCCGAATATAAAGATATAAAGTATGTGAATAAGTACCCAAGTATAAAACATTTCCTTTAGGACTTGAGTTGCATTAAAAAAGCTAAATTAAGCATTAATATATTGCTTGAATCCAAAAAAATGAAGTACCTTGGCTGCTATCCTCCTCCGTACTGCTGAAATCATCCTCATAGTAGGTGTTTGAATCTGTAGAAGCACTTGCGTCACTGCTAACTGAGCCCTTCCTCTGGCGCTGGAGAACACAAGCCTAATGGAAGCAAACAGAAAAACAACAGTTAAGGTTTCCTATATCAGTGTTTTTCAACCAGTGTGCCGCGGAACAGCAGTGTGCCGCGAGAGATTGTCTGGTGTGCCGTGTAAAATTAGTAAATTATGAAATTTTTATTAACTGGTGTAATTTCCTTACCGCGCGATAGGTGGCAGTATGGAGCATAGCGTCACACATTAAAACAAGAGAAGTAGCGGCGCATGAACGTGACGTGAAGCAGTGAGCAAAACAAACAGTGAGGACCTTCTCAAACAAACAGCGATGGAAAACTTTTTCAAAAGAAAAAATACTAAATCCGGTCTGGTCCCTGGACAAAATTCGGACCCAGATGAAGGCCCAAGTGTAAATCAGAAGAAGGCAGAAACCGTGAACGTGGAGACTGTACAGTAAGGCTTACATCTCTTTTGAGTCATCAGTTCTTCAGGTATACTATGACTTTGTTAGGGACCCATACAGCTCAGCAGTTGTTGGCAGGAACATGACTTTACAGGAGCAGGAAGAACTAACTGAACTGAGACAAAATCGTGGTTTAAAGCTGAGCTTTGCTGATCTTTCTTTGGACAGTTTTTGGTTGAACATATCTGTGTGAAGTGAGCTTCTCCAGCCTAACTGCTATAAAAACTAAAAGCAGAGAGAGACTGAGAGCTGTTGAGGAAGAGCTTTGTGTGTGTACTTCAATTCCTGCCAGAATATCAGCTTAGTGTTATTTGAAGGCATGTTAAGTGCAATTTCATCCTCTTTAATTTTAACACCACATTGCTGTGGCACTGTTCAGGTTTATTTGAAGGCATGTTAAGTGCAATTTCATCCTCTTTAATTTTAACACCATATTGTTGTGGCACTGTTCAGGTGTATTGAAGGCATGTTAAGTGCAATTTCATCCTCTTTAATTTTAAGACCACAATTTGTGGCACTGTTCAGGTTTATTTCAAGGCATGTTAAGTGCAATTTCATGTTAAGTGCAATTTGAAATAAGAAATATAAAACATGATAAAAAATACATTTTTGTGTTTATTTCATTCCTATTCAAGACACTTTGATAAGAATGACTATATATTTAATATAGGCGGATACAGAGTATCTTTGTTTACAATTTTGGTTGGTGGTGTGCCTCGGGATTTTTTCAATGAAAACACTGTGCCTTGGCTCAAAAAAGGTTGAAAAACACTGTCCTATATAACTCTCAAAATATTTGTTATTCTTTTTTTCTCTAATTATGTACTACATTTAGAGGAAAAAACATTGCAGACAAAATTTCCCTTTACTCATTTTAAATGCCTGCCTAATGCCAATTTAGCTGTTCACTTTATGTGGTATGTCAAAATATACAATAAAATATAGAGAAAACCATCTATTAATTTTCAATTGCTATAAGTATATGCACCTTCTTGTAGGAAGTGGAGAGAAGATTGAAGAATAGATTTGTCAGGGGCACAGAGTCGATGAGTCTTTGAACCCTCTGGATCGAAGTGCTTTGTGCCATGATGTTGAGCTCAGCAGGTGGCCCATCACTTGCCCAACCCTGCAGACAAGGTGGTGGTGGGGAGATGTAAAAAGAACAAACATGACTTATAGCATTCCCAGTTTTTATTTTACTAAACTCTGTCACACTAAATGCTTTATAAACTGAAAGAGAATTTTATAAAAACCTAGTTCAACTGGTTTGCAAACTTGTGTGCCTGCTTTTTGTAGGGAGGGAAAAAAATGTGGCAAGCTATCTGTCAAAAACAACTGAGAGGCCACACAAACAACTGAGAAGGTTTTTAAATGTAACTAAAGGAGAGGAAGTGTTATACAGTACTGCACAACACTCAAAACTGTGGCAAGTCAAACATGCAACAGGAGACCGTAGCCCTGAATGCTGTTACCCTATATTATTGTAACGCAACTGCCACAGAACAATTGAAACTTTTATAAAACAAGTTCACTCATCAGTGTTTCCCCTACCATTAGGCGCTTTTAAATAAAATGATGATTATTATTATTATATAGGCGGGGCGCCCCGTCCCGTCAACAGAACCGAGCGCCCCGCCTACCCAACGCGGCTGATACGTTTGTCTCTCTCCTCTGCCCTGCTCCAAACCCCCCACCCCCAGAGAAAACTCACGGACGAGATGAGCGCCCCACCATGGCAAGTTTTGTAGGGGAAACACTGCTCATAATTAAATATGTTTTTTCAATCTTGTGCTGTTTACCCAGCTCACTTCTTTCTTTTTGAATTGGTGTAGGTTGACAGGTTGTAAATGTCAAAGGAACTAGATCTTACTTTCTTCCAAGAACTAATCTCCACCTGCCCTGGGTGTAGGTGCAGTTTAAGTATTAGCTGCTGGCAACATGGCTGTTCCCAGCAGCTCATACCCAAGAGATGAGTACTGCTGCTTTTGATGCAACTAACCTTCACAATTCACTAACTGCGACCACTTTGAAACTTAAAAATATTAATTTTACATATTTTGAGCATAACAGTAAATTATTAATCAGTTATTTTGAATGACAGAAGAAATTATCTACTTGATATTTACATTCCATTCCACATTCTAAACTCCTTTTAAATTAAAGCCAGCTACTTAATAGAAAAATATGGTTGATAAATTATATTTTGTATGGTACATTTAGATTGTTTACCGTACTTACCCGATGTAGAGCCTCTACTTGCAAATCCTGGAAAAGCGAAGTCAAAAGTTTGATGGCATGGTTGGCCAGAATGACGGACAAAATTCCAAACCCTTGATGTCTAGAAGAAGAAAAAACAAAGAAAAAGTAATAATAACACACAACCCACTGATATTTCATTACAATCCTCATTGCAGGAACTATGCTACTTGCGCTTTTAAATAGTTAATTGACTTTATATTCAAAGTAGGGAGATTTAAATATAACCCTTTCCTGTGACTTCCTGAGGACACTGAGAAAAACTTTGTAAAAACTTCAAATGTCCCTACATAACTATTCTACACAACTTCATTTATGATGTTCTTTATTGTGAATTACCCTTTGCCAGGACCAAGTTTAGGTGATCCTGCACCATCCTTTGTGCGAGCTCCAATATCCCTAACACGCAGGGCAGCCAGGGGGTCCTTCTCTTTCCCTTTGTCTGCCAGGGCCGTTGGGCTCAGGTTAAGAATCAGGTACAGGCTGTTTAAGAGGCACCAGGCTCCAAGCAGCTGGAAGTTCTGATAATGCTGAGGTGGACAGAAGTTCCCAAATTATAATCTCCTTAAAATGAACTTCAAAAATAGTTAATGCAGTGAGAAGGGAAAATAATAATAATATAGATTTTGCAATGTCATTTTTTTTCCTTCCACCACTGGTATGCTCATCAATCATGGTACCCACCTCTCCTCCAGCTCTTCGAGAGTTGCTGATTGCTTGTCCAATCATTTCGTAGATTTCCAGCTGTTGGGAGAATTTTTTTAATGTTGTGCATCAAGGTACAAACACAATAAAATCAAAGAACAATAACATAAAGAGGGTTTGATGTAACAAAACCTGGTTCGTGCAAGCGTATTAAAACTTTTTAAAGGCTAAATGTTGTTAAATAAAATACCAAATCTTATTTTTGTATATAACCATTTTACCCAAGTTATATAATAAACTAAAAGCGTCCCCACGTTAGTTTTAACAAATATACTCATAAAACTCACACATTTCTGAACAATTGTGGCAGCATCATTTTCATAATCCTCTTCTTTGGTTCCAGTGGAGGCAGAGCGAAGCTGCAAGCCACTACCAACCTGTAAAATGGCCATGCACGTGGCCACACTCACACCTAAACAAATATGGATATACAGCCTTTTTAGAGTCAACAAAGTAGCTTTCAACACTATGCGGTCAATAATTTTAACATAGTTGTATTCAGCTTGTGACTGAGTAAGAGAAACAATAGTAGTAGCCTTACAGTCTACGTGCTGAAGTACACATACCACATCCCTGGTTTTAATTCAGTTCTATCTGGTTGTTTGGTTTACAAAAGTAAGAATGACTAAATCACAGAATTTACTTTTCCCAATGACTCAACACCTACCAGCATAGAGACAACTCAAGGCCAGCACAGTCATATCCAGCAGTCTCCCTGGTGTCAGAGGTTCTAGCACAGGCAAGGAAAGTGTATCCAGAGCCATAGTGACGTCAATTACCAGGGAGTGAAATCTAAGTAAGAAAAACGCGTTTTTAGGTCAAGTGTTTAAATGCCCATTTCTGAATGTCTAACAAACATGGAAACACATCTATGCATCAAAATAACTCAAAGTGAGAGATTCAGGTTGACATCAGATCATATAAATCTAGCACATAAATAAATACCCGTTGCGAACAGCAGTGGCATCAGCCACGGTGGCTGGCATGATAAAGAAAGAGTTGGCTGAAACTGCATCCTGGAAGCGGTTGATGTAACGTAGAAAGTAGGGCAGGTTGAGACACACTTGTAGAAGCTTTTCAGACCCACCTAGAAAGACAAATTATTAAGGGGAGGGGGTATAGAGTGTTAATGATGGTCTTTCTTTTTTTTTTTTTTTTTTTTTTTTAAATAACAGCGACAAGACAAACTGTTACGGTTTAAATCAGTATGGAAACCCAAAGTGCCTTGAAACTCACCAAGTTCTTGTAAGCTTGACACATTCTGAGAGACAAAAGCATTCTTCATTTTGACCTGAACGGCTTGATCTGTGGTTTGGTCGTCACAATCACTCTCAGCCTGTGAGATTTTAAAAAGCACAATTCTGATTCATATTTACAAAAATTTTAATAAAAACAACCATGACAAAACATTAAGACAGATAGAATTAATTAATTGAAAGAAAGATTGAAAGAAAGAAAGAAAGATTGAAAGAACTGGTGAACTCAAAACAGCCATTCACTCATCAAACCTACCGTACCTGCATGTGTGCTGCTGAGGGAGAGGACAGGATGGATGTGAGGTCCGGGTTGAAAACAGAAGTCAACTGATTGAAAAAGTTCATTTGTACTTCTTTATGTCGAAGCTCTGGGTTCACAGTACTGGGCAACTCCTTCTGGTCTTCCACTGATAAATAAAAAAGGATATACATTAGCTAATCAGTTATCAGATAACTAAATATTTCATTTGATTTTCCTTGTCTTGCAAAAGAACCACAATAAATTTGGATGGATGAATGGATGTTATTTAATCGTTGTAGTCGATAGGAACTCACAGACATAAAAATGTACCATTTATGTCAAAACCTCTCCAAAAGCCATAGCCAGTTTCCATGCTCAATGTACATACTTACCATCTGAGAGGGTCTTGATAGTTTGAGGCAACTTGGCAGATTTCATCATAGCAGTGAAAGTAATGATCTCTGTGCGATCTAGTCTGCTGCAGCCAGTACAAAGTCCTTTTATCAGAAGAATCAGGTGTTTCTGTAAAGTAAACAAACAAATAGTATTACACCATTTAAGGGCACATAGTAATCCCATTTCAAAACAAAATACATACGTGTAGAAATATATATTTTTTAAAATTATGTTTGATTTAATTAAAAACATGCAAAAAATACATATAACTGAAACAAGCAAACATAGATGACCCATGTAGCTTAGAACCAAGAAACAAAGCTTCTCTGAATGTAGTTTGACAGTACTGCGTTATATTTTCCCTCTGTAGCTTGTTTATCTCACCTGTGATACTGCACATGCTTCATCAGGGTTCTCCAGGCGCAGCAATGAGAATTCAATCAATACCTTACATGCCGCTGCAACCGACAGCAACTGATTTCTTGGTACTAGAAAAACATATATAAAAAATAATTAAGTGGCTACAAGAAAAACAACTTGATGCTTTTGCTAAATGTTGGCTGTGGTTGAATTATTTATCTATTGCAAATGAAAAAGAGAAAAAGAAATATGCATACTTTGCCCACAAACTGTGGTGATGTAATGTGCAGAAAGAGCCACAAAGGATGAGTAGAAAGGCTCATACGGTTTGTCATGGTGAAGAATGTCTGATTCACTGCAGAAAAAGAGAAACTTGTTACACACATTTTAATTTTCATACCTTTTAACAACATTTTGATTAGCAGAGACAGCAATTTGTACACAACATAAGCACTATTGCAGTCACATTAGAAGGGCTGCTGGCTTACAACAGCTTCGTAAAACTTCAAAAGTATATTAAAAAATTGGTTTCTAAGAATACTTTTTTTATTTTATGCATTATTAATTGAATATGAGCTACTACTGACAATTATCATGAAACACACACACAGACATTCGTTCATTCAACCTTTATTCATACAGGTCAGTCTCATTGAGCCTCAAGGACTTATGAACAGTTTATTTTTTTTCAGTCATTACTGTAAAACTACAGTTATCTGGTACAGCCAATTCTACTATTTTAACACAGATCTTTGCATTCAATCATTTTGCATTTCCTCTTACTGTACATGTCTAAAAAGTAAATGTTAAAGGTGGAGTCTGCAGTTTCTGTAGAACATCAGCACTTAGAAAAAATTTCAACAAGCAAAGCATTCTGATCCCTCCCCCTCAGAGCCATATATGGCACTGCCCCCTTGTGGTCTGTTAAAATTCAAATTCAAGCTCTGTTTTTATTGGCTGATTCGAATTCAAGCTCGGTTTTTATTGGCTGGTTACAAACTTTGTTTTTATTGGCTGGAAAATGGCGGGTCACTTTTTCTTTTTAGAAATGCTTATTTACCACCTGGAGAAGCAAGGGGACAATATTTTTTTTTTGTTTTTTTCAGAGATTACCTCTCTAACATCAATCTAGTGACAGAGTGAAGAAATATGTTAAAAATATATTGTTAGAAAAGTTACATATAGCAGCTTTAATGAAGCACACTAAATCCTGATTAACAAGTTTACAATTACAAGGAAAAAATAATTGTCAAAAATTGCCAAATACTGTATTCTTTAAGCTGAGAATGAAGGAATCTTAGAGGTTAAAAAAATGTACAAATCATTTTATCCTTAAAAGTGGAGTAAAATGTATGAAATCAACTATACACACCAAGTTAGGAAGATCACACTGGCAATGAAGCTATTGTTTGTATGCATGTTGACTCTAAAGTTCCTTCTTTTAAAGGAGACCAGATAGGTTTTTAAAATTTTTATGGTATGTCTGTGGGGTTACCAGACACTGTTCATTCAATTTAATACACAAAATAATTCTTAGATAATCAATTATACCCTTTTTAATTCTGCCATTTTTAACTTTTGTTTTGAACGACTGGTTTATGATAATGAGATCTGAAGTTCACGCCCTTCAAAGATCTGTTTACATTAACTCCGCCCTCCAAAGGCAGACGAGGATGTCTGAACTCACGTTACTGCCACCCAGAGCCCTGAGCTGAGCTGTAACTGGACCGCGCGACGTATTTATTGTGGGACAGATCAGACGTGTACAAGTTGTCGTGTCATTTTTTATTTTTCCTCTGTAATAAATGTCCAACTCCCTCCCTGACGTCTCCCTCCCTCTCCCTGTGCGCACGAGCTGGAGGGAGCGGAGCGGATGTCACTCGCGGACACACACACACACTCACAGCAGGGCTGTCATGTTATCGGTGTCCCTCGCTCAGCCGCGCGCCGGGCCCGGCACACACACACACACACACACACACATACACACGGGTTTGTCAATGAGGTTTAGCGGTACGTAGTCTGTCCTGCTAATGACACATAAACCAACACACACACACACACAGCAACATGCTGCATCGCTGTTCATTCAAGCCTCCCATCTGAAAACTATCAATTTTAAATCTGCTTAGTGCGCGCTCCATTATCTGGGCCAGGAGGGTCAGAGAGTTAGCTGGCTAGACTCTGTGACATTTTTAGCCATTGTGCTGACATGAAATCAGGAAAAACAACCGTCACGTCTTTTATACTGAAGTGGGTGGAGCCGCACCAGGGGTTGCTGGTGAGGGGCTGGACTCAGGGTTGAGGTGGGTTGTGGCTGCGGTTTGTGACGTCACAAACCGCAGGAAGTGCAAAACGAAGTGTTTCTATCAAAGATAAATAAATCTACTTAGAGTAAATAAACCACTGGGTGCATTTTTTTGGCCTTAGGACTGTTTTTTTATGAAGTAAATACCCAAAGTTGAGTAAAAAAACCATTAAAAAGTGAATTTTGAATATGTGGTCCCCTTTAAAGCACACATCACTGCACATGCTTGATATATTTTAGCCTTTTTTATATTAAATTAATTGTTTATGTAAATATAAATATGTGGTGACATTTCTAGTTTTATTTTTGCTATTACAGTATGTTGTGTTTTTCTTGCTTTTTAATCTGTTGTCATTTTAAGTGCTGTACTGTTTTTTGTTAAGCACTTTAGTCACCATCACTGTGGTTGTGTAAAGTGCTATAGAAATAAATAAATGAAAATGTATTGGGAGAATAAATAGGAATACAACTGTGCAAGGGATGTGATCATGACTACACCAACTTTTTCATTAGTCGTCTTATCCAAAGCCAAAAATAAAAAATAATGTTCATAAGCCTTTCCGCACTGTTGAGACTTTTAAATCTTTGCTCAAGACTCATCTGTTTTACTTGGCATTTAATCCTCGCAGAGTCTGAAAACAAATTTTGAGCAGATTTTATTGTTGTTGTATATTTACTGATAACTTTATTATGTTTCAGTGGCACTAGATGCATTTTACTCTGTTGTTTTTTCTATTTTATTTTTACTGTACAGCACTTTGGTCGGCTTCGGTTGTTTTTATGTGCTATATAAATAAAATTGACATTGACATTTTTATTTAATATCTTACATAAGCAGTTGTAGTTCTGAACTGACAATAATTTAACTCATTGAGTTCAGTACAGAATATAGATCAACTTTGATTAGCAATCTCTGGCATTATAGATCAGTTTCTTTTCACCGTCACCTTCCATTTCTGTCTATGTCAGTTAATTTTTCCCACAAAACGTAAGCATTTTTGACCAGCCATTGAAGAAACAAGATGATAAAGATAGCAAGCAGGCAAGAGCTACAAAAAACATGCATGCAATAACTCCATAATCTGTATTCTTTCACAGCAATTTTCAGAAAGTGTTTGGTGAAAGGCTGACAATATATATAAATATTATTAAGAATAAGCAACCGAATACAGTATTAAGAATAACAGTTGTCAGTTACAGAAGACTTTGGAAGCTTCAAGTTCTCCGAAAGTGACAAAAACATTAGGTTTTAGTGTGAGCTGAAGATTATTCCATGACTAAGGAGCAAAACAACAAAATGATTTTCCACCAAATTCAGAAATAAATCTAGGAGCTCTAAAGACAAGTCAACTTGAGCACCACAACTTGTAACAGGTCTTTGGCAGTGTTAAAAGTTTACACAAACAGGAAGAGAGTTTACACAATATAGATTTTTGCATAAAACTATGCAAATGCACTTATATAAATAAGTTTGAAAAAGACAAAGAAACCAGATTATAAAGTACACAGTGATGATTAGCAGACAGCAAATTTGATACAAAACGTAAAGAACTACAATACAAAAAAAATCTAAACAACGAAGTGAGGCGGTGCCAGCAAGCATTTCAATGTCACCATAGACAAGAACATTTGTTGACAAATTAAGACAAGCCGATAAGACAATAAGATCTCAAAATTACCTACAGCTTTTCATCTAGTCAGTATGCATTCTAAATGGTAAATAACAAATATTAAGGATGAAGTCTACATCACTCTTTAGGCCTTGCTTGTTAATTTTACTGAACAATGTGAGGCACAAACATTTTCATTTACATTTCTACAACACGGTGGATTATTGAAGTAACTGACTGTCTAAGAACAGGAAAAAAACGTTATTGAAGAAGACATTTTTTTTTTAAAGAAAACGAAACTATTAACCCCTGGCGTGGCAGTGATGCGATTTGTTGACCATGTGTTTCTCAGGAAAAGGAAACTTTTCACTTGGTAAGGGGAAGAGACGCTGGTCAGCATTACACATACATGCGTATCAGGTGACACACCTGGTTATGGGTCAGAGCAGGAGATCGATACATGGCAGTCTGATCAGCGAGGACAGTAGAAGAAAAACAATAGCAACAGCGCTTTGAGGACGACTAAAATCATCTGATTAGACATGACATCCCCGCCTATCAGTCTAAACATAACCAGACCACAAAATATTAAACAGACTTTTGCACTCACTCGCTGTTGGCATGCTAGAATTAGCTTCTTTTTGATAAGTTTGGTAAAAAACTCGGTTATTTCAAACCTAGTAGTGAAATATTACTCTGCTCGAGGCGTTCCAACGTTAGTGTAGAGTTGAGGGCCCACAGTTAGCTTGCAAGCTAATGTTTGTTGGGTGGCTAATGATGAAGCAAATTTTCAAAACGTTACATTGCAGCGCCTTCAAAACGTTTATAATGCATTAAACAATGGGTGACAACATAGACAGGTCAAGCCTCGTCACAAGCTGTAAATAATTTACCAGTTGGCGCATGCCATAAGGCATTCTGAACAACTTAGTAAGCGTTAGCATTTGAGCTAGTCAGAAACTAATGCAAGTTAAGCCTGAGTAGACAGCTAGCTGCTAACGTTAGCTTCCCATCGAACTTCACTAACCGAGACGTTAGCAAGTTAGCCATGAAGCTACGTCCGGGTAGACAGGGGTAGTTTCGTGGTCAAATGAACACGCAATTTTCTGACATGTAACCAGTTACCTGTTGATTATAGAGCCAATCAGCTGAGGAAGCTCTTTTGTTTCAAAAGCGGTGTATGAAGCTGATAAAAGCGGCCGAACTGCCGCTGTCCATTCGTGCTCCCCATCTCCTCCGCTTGACGCCATCTTGAAGTCACGTAGAAAAAAACTGGCTTGGACCAAGAGGCTGTAAAAGTAAAGTCGCAAGGGGGCGCCTGAGGACAACAAGTGTTGCAAAAATAATAAGCCAGATGTATTTTCTTATTTAAAACTTTATTTTACCAGGAAAGAAATCCATTGAGATTATTAATCTCTAAAACACAATATAATATAATAAAAATAGGGAAGGTCTAACACTGAACATGAAAGATGCCTTATTTTTCTCTTGTTCATACAGTTTGTCAGGTTTCAGCTACATTTTTTAAAGAATATCTTTGTTGGTGCTCTTTTATGTAATTTGTGTTGTAGACACAACACTGGTTCATCTCATGTCCTTTGGAGCCCTTTATGCAGAAATAATTCAAAGGTCTTAATTAAATTAAAACCATGCAAAAAATACATTATTACGGAGCCCCTCTGGTGTCATGGTAGGAAATAACACATAATAAACTACAAAACAACTAAATTAAAATTATACATTTAATGAGGTCAAAGTCTAAAGAAAACTATAAAATTGCCTCTAAACGTTTACTGTTCTTGCACCTGTCCTAGCAAGCAGCATACAATACAATATAAATAAAATATTAATATTTATATATTTTATTTTAAGATTGTCTACTGTTGTCATTGTTGTCTACTGTTGTCATCATTCTTTGTTAAAAACAGGTCTCTCTTGTAAATGAGTCCTCGAGGCTCAACGAGACTGGCCTGTACAGTATAAGTAAAGGTTGAATGAATGAATGAATTGATTAATTAATAAAAAAATACAATATATTTTATGTAATTTAAACATTTTACAATGATACAGGAATAATGTGTCAATGAATGCAAAGGCTATTTCAAAGACATTAATTCAGAAGTCAGCTAGCAGAATAAAACTCTAATGGGGCATTACTGAATTATTTTGTGAAAGATGACAAAGAAATACATGATGAGAATGATATCGTAAATGAATTTAATCAATATTTTGTAAATATTGGATCAAGCCTTGCAGCTAAAATACCAAAAGTAGATAATAAGGTGTGTCATTCAATTAAAAGTTGCACCAACAGTATTTTTCTTAGTGGAACTAACAAAGAGGAAATTATGAAAATGGTAAAAAATCTCTCAGACAAGAGATCAAAAGACTGGGTGGACATGGATATGATGTTCGTAAAGGAAATAATAAGTTATGTTATTGAACCGTTTACATATATATGCAATTTATCTTTTTCAACAGGAATATTTCCAGATAACATGAAAGTAGCAAAGGTAATTCCTCTTTTTAAAAATGGTGATAAATGTGTATTCAATAATTATAGGCCAATATCCTTATTACCACAGTTCTCAAAGATTCTAGAAAAACTATTTGTGTCCAGATTGGATCAATTTATTGATAAACAAAACATTTTAAGTAGCAGTCAATATGGGTTTAGAGAAAAAAACTCTACGTCAATGGCTCTCATGGATTTAATGGAACAAATAACTAATGCTGTCGATCATAAACAGTACTGTGTTAGTGTTTTTGTTGATCTAAAAAAAGCATTTGATACCATTGACCACACCATTCTCCTTGAAAAACTAAATAAATATGGTATTAGAGGACCAGCATTACAGTGGGTATCTAGCTATTTGAAGGACAGGAAACAGTTTGTGCAAATAAATGATGTTAGATCTGACCTCCGTGATATCACTTGTGGAGTTCCTCAGGGTTCTGTGCTTGGACCAAAGTTGTTTATTTTATATGTGAATGACTTGGTAAATGTGTCAGCACTACTTAAATGTGTTCTTTTTGCCGATGACACCACTTTTTTCAGTTCGGGTAATGACATAAAACAGATTTTGGATATGATGAAAACAGAATTTATAAAAATACAAACTTGGTTTAAATTAAACAAATTATCTTTGAATTTAGATAAAACTAACTACATGATTTTCAGTAACAAAAAGGGAATTGTTGATGACGATCCATTTGAAATTGAAGATGTTGTGATCTGTAAAGTGAGTGAAGTGAAGTTTCTGGGTGTTATCATTGATGACAAACTGACATGGAAACATCATGTAAATTCTATTAAAAAAAAACTAGCTAGAGCAATTGCAGTACTGTATAAAGTCAGGGATTTTTTAATTGATAAAGCTTTACATATGTTGTATAACACAATCATTGCTCCACATTTAATCTATTGTATTGAGGTTTGGGGAAAAGCATGCAAAACTATTACAAAGCCTGTTTTTATTTTACAAAAGAGAGCTGTAAGAGTAATCACCAGAAAACATTTCACTCACCCTTCAAACACCTTGTTTATTCAACTAAACTTATTGAAATTCCAGGAATTGGTAGAATATAGTATTTTATCAATTATGTATAGGGCTCATAATAACACATTACCTTTAAATATCCAAAGAAATTTTATAAAAAGACAAAGTTATTACAATCTCAAAGGGACAGAGATATTCATCAAACCACAATTCAGAACCAGCTTAAAAGGACGGTCTACCTCAATTCAGGGAATTCGATTGTGGAATGCTCTGGAGAGTGATGTTAAAAATGAAAAATCAATGTATACATTTAAGAAAAAGGTCAAAAAGGACTTGCTCAAAAACTATATATGATGTAATCTTGCGTGTTTGTGTATTACAATTATGTTGTACTTATGATGTACGGTACGTTTGTGTATTACAGTTAGAAAAATTAAGTAGAGTTATTCATTTTATGAAGCAGTTTGTGTATTACAGTTAGAAAAATTAAGTAGAATTATTCATTTTTGTGATGAATTTGTGTATTACAATTAGGAAAATTAAGTAGAATTATTCATTTTGTGAACATCTTGATGTTGTGCCATCTTTTAGTTTGTGTATTTCAATTAGAAAAATTAAGTAGAATTAAGTAGAATTATTCATTTTATGATCTAGTTTGTGTATTACAGTTAGGAAAATTAATAAAAAAAAAAAATAGGAAAATTAAATAAAATTAAAAAAAAAAAAAAAATTAGAATTAGAAAATTAATTAGAATTATGGGTGATGTAGTTTGTGTATTACAGTTAGAAATATTAAGTAGAATTATTCATTTTGTGATCTAGTTTATGTTTTACAGTCAGGAAAATTAAGTAGAATTATTCATTTTGTGATGTAGTTTGTGTATTACAGTTAGGAAAATAGGTAGAACTATTCATTCTGTGATGTTGCTTGAAAGTTATCATTGGTTGAACAAACTGTGAAATAGGGGCAGATATAATAAGATTTCATCTTCTTTCTGCTCCCTTCATTTTTTTTTTCATTCATTCAACCTTTATTTATACAGGCTAGCCTCGTTGAGTCACGGGGACTCATTTACAAGAGGGACCTGTCTCACTCACACCAAACAACCATCCACTCTCACACTCACACCTAGGGTCAATTTAGAGTCACCAATCAGCCTAACAAGCATGTTTTTTGGTCTGTGGGAGGAAACCGGAGTACCCGGAGGAAACCCACGCATGCACGGGGAGAACATGCAAACTCCACCCAGAAAGGCCCCGGACCGGGATTTGAACCGGCAACCTTCTCGCTGAGAGGCAGCAGCTCTACCAGTTGTGCCACCGTGCTGCCCAAAAAATTTCATCTTCTTTCTGCTCCCTTCATTTTATCCTACTTGTAATCTTGTATCTGATGAAACTGTCTTGTATTGTTCTTTTAAAATGAATGAATAAACATCAAATCAAATCAAAAATTTGCACATCCGTTATTGTTATTATTATTATTATTATTATTATCATTATTATTATTATTATTATTATTATTATTATTATTATTATAATAATAATAATAATAATAATTAATAATAATAATAATAATAATAATAATAATAATAATAATAATAATAATAATAATGTGCTGGTGAAGATTCTCAGTCATCCAGGACTTGATTAGCCTGGCCCTCGCCTTCCTGCACAGCTCCGCTCAATTCTCATTTCCCTTCACTGCCTAGTCTGAAGCGAAGTGAAGGACAGAGTCTGGTTTTAACCAGGCTATGACTTGATTAAAAAAAACGTTCAAATAAAATTTATTTGAACGTGTTTTTTTTTTTTGCGTTCAAAATCACAATTTATTTAATAAATTTATTTTTACCACTAGGTGGCAGCACCTTCCTTTAACAAGACAAAAAAAGGACATGTTCAACTTCCGACTTCCGCTTCCCGTTGAGAACCACGGCAAAGCTGCTGCAATGGGAAAGCTAATTTTGCTGTTGCTGAATTTGATATTTTTATGTGACATTGTTGCGGCTGTGTTTGAGGATCAAGTAGGAAAATTTGACTGGTAAGAAAAAGCTAGAAAACTAGTAAAACAGATGTTTTCTTTCTTAATAGTTATATAATTAATTCATTGTTGGAAAATACTGCTGCTAACACCTGTCAAACTAGCTTAGCCTCTGGTCGGGGTGGACTTTTAGGAGATGACATTGCTAATGTCAATAAAGATAGTCTTGTTATATTAACTTGTTCCATGTTATGTTAGCATGTTCGTTGTTTCTAAATTATCTTCACGTTTTAAATTATGTGAAAACGAAACTTGTAAATCTTGTAAAGCTTGGAGATGGTATAGTTTAAGCCTGGTCTGAAAGAAGAAATACATTGTGTTGATTAATGTTTTTTCTCTCTCTCTCTGGTTTCTTAGGAGGCAGCAATATGTAGGCAAAGTTCGCTTTTCTCATTTCGACACGCATATGCAAATATCCAAAAAAGTGCTAATAGCAACAGAGAGTAATGTTTTTGCTGCATTAAACACCAGGACAGGCGACCTCTGTAAGTATTTACAGTATAAAAAAATGTGCCTTTCAGTTAAATATAACATTTAACATAAATATTTAACATTTAAATGTATAAATTAATATTTATTCCATCTTGTCTTTTACAGTTTGGCGACATGTCGACAAGACTGGGCCGGAGGGAAACATTGATGCCGTTTTGCAGCATGGACAAGGTGCTTTCCTCTTGTGACTGCATGTGAACGTCAAGCCTTTTACTTCTATCACTCCATGCTTATGATCTATGAAACTGTCTTCACTGCTTAGATTCTGTGCTAGTGGTTGGTAATGGACGCGTGCTGCGCTCTTGGGACACCAGTGTTGGAGGCTTAAACTGGGAAATTGTGCTCGACTCTGGCAGGTAAATATCTTCATGATTGTAATGGTTACATGCAAACCGTCTACCCGTTGTTTAATTCTTAACTGCTTTTGTTTTGTATTTTAGTTTTCAATCAGCGTGTTTGGTTGGTCAACAAGGCACAGTCAAACATGCGGCTGTTTTGAAGAAATCTGTCTTCTCTCTTCATTACTTGACTAATGGTCATCTAAAATGGATAGAGAACCTACCAGAAAGGTGCACTATGTATTCATTTTTACATAATTTGGTCAACAATTAGACAGTTATCCTCAGGAATTTTCTAAATATTTTGTTATACACAGAAACAAATACTTTGAAATAAACATTTGAACATGAATATTTTTTTTTATCTTCATCTTATCTTCACAGTGAAGTTGTGAATTACCAGGCTGTGTATTCAGGTGGAAATGGTCAAGTCTATGCATTGGGAATTGTCCCCCATTCCCACATTGCTATTGTTGCTTACAGCATGGATGATGGTGAAATAATCAACCAGGTAACAAATGAAGCATAGGATATAGAAAAACTAAATGTTGAGATATTTAAGAAGCATTTCAGTTTCCACAATCTAAACATGAAACGGACCAATATTCCTATTTTTCCTTTGTGATGCTTTCAGATTTCAGTTGATGCTCCATGGCTGTCAAACATACCAGCCAGCTGTGCAGTCATTGGCCAAGGAATATTGACGTGTGTAGATGCTACAACCGCATCCCTTTACACACTTGACTTACACCAACAGTTTCAGATGACACAAGTCCCCCTGCAGGTAACAAGAAAAATACAACACAAGCCATCCTGTTGTATGAAATGTTTGTAAATGCTTTTTTCTGTAGTTCTGGTTTACTTTTGCATTTATGTCATTCTGCTTAAATGCTCTATTTATATACGTCTCTGTTTTTCCATCTGAATATTTATTGACATATTTCTATATATAATTTGTATTCCCACAGTCACTCGGTCTTGAAGTAGATCCAGGTTTTCATCCATACCTGGTGTCACACCAGCCTAGCCCAGCCCGTCAGCCACTGTCAGAGTTCCTACTTCAACTCGGGCCGGATCATCATTTACTTCTCCAGCTCAACGATGGTCAGATTGTTACTCTGAGGGATTTTACGCCTGTACGTAAACATTTCTGCATATTGCACTTTTTAATGCACTGTAGAGATTTTCAGAATTCAAGTTACCTGTTGTTTGAAATTTTTTCATTCCAAAATGTTACCTTTTTCCAAAAGTGTTACCAAATAATTTTAGTGTAAAGTTTTTTTTTTTTTTACTGTATGAAAAGTTCTCAAGGACTTCTGATGGGTCCTTTTCATAAACGTCTTTGTTGTTTTGAGACATAAAACCTAAAAGAAGTACATGAGTTATCCTACCGCCCAAAATGTATGCTTGGGACCTTTGTGAAAGTAAATAAAACTCTGAACTGAGCTAAACCTTAATTTCCTTAAAGTGTTCTTACTATCTGATGTAAGACATTCTCTTGATTCTGAAGTTAGATTATCCTAAACTTAAGCTTCAAAATGCATTATAGTATTAAAACAAAGTTTTCTGTGTCAGACATAGCTTCAAAATGCATTATAGTATTAAAACAAAGTTTTCTGTGTCAGACATGGATAGTAAATTTGACAGTTTGTTTGTAAAACTCTTGTGATGTACAGTATTTGTCTTCATTTACAGGCTTTGCTTGTTTCATTTGCAACAACTGGAGAGAAGACTGTTGCTGCTGTCATGTCACCCAAGAATACAACTGTAAGTTCATGTTAAATTACACTTTCACTTACGCTGGGAGGAAGTTTTTTCTCTCCATTACCGGTAGTATCTTTTTGCAGATTTCAGTGAATTTCAGCTACATTAGGTCTATCTTTAATGTATTTTTGCTTGTAAGATACAGGTAAGAAAGAACCTTGTCACAGCTATGTCTAAGCCTAGAGTAAGGTACAATATATGTTGCACATATTTAGTAATACATTTAACTTGTTGCAGTCATATTTAGTCAAGGTTTTTTTATGTGAGGCATAAAATGCATTTGTGAAAACTCCACAGGCTTGCAGCATTAATCTCTTTAGTTCTGAAAGTGGACGCAGACTTCTTGATACAACTCTGATTTTCACTGTGGATCCTAATGGAGGAAAACCAGAGAGGGTAAGTTTGTTTGCTCTTGTGACTTTTTAAGCAACTAAAGCATTCAAATACATGTACACTGCCAGGCCTAAAAAAAAAAAGGTTCTTACCAAAAAAAAAGGCACACACTAATATTTTGTTGGATCACTTTTAGCTTTTATTACATCACGCATTCACTGTGGTAT
Organism: Garcialebias charrua; assembly: GCA_038048925.1. Lineage (NCBI taxonomy): Eukaryota > Metazoa > Chordata > Actinopteri > Cyprinodontiformes > Rivulidae > Garcialebias > Garcialebias charrua. The sequence continues at coordinate 8,110 of JBBPBX010032224.1, read as the reverse complement.
TGTTTCGATAAGCTTCTGCAATGTCACAAGATCTTCCATCCAGTGTTACCGGTACATAAATTTTTCACCAAGATCTTGCATTGATGACTAGGCACTAGGCATGATGGGTGCATCACTTCACCTGCCTCTCTTCTTACATTGATGCACCCATCACTCTTGAACAGGGTAAATCTGGACTCATCAGACCACATGACCTTCTTCCATTGCTCCACAGTCCAATCTTTATGCTCTCTAGCGAATTGAAGCCTATTTTCTCAGTTAGCCTCACTGATTAGTGGTTTTCTTAAGGCTACACAGCTGTTCAGTCCCAATCCCTTGAGGTCCCTTCACATTGTGTGTGTGGAAATGCTCTTACTTTCACTATTAAACACAGCCCTACTGTTGTTTTTCTTTGATTTGATTTCACCAAACGTTTAAGTGATCGCTGATCACGATCATTCAGGATTTTTTTTCCAGCCACATTTCTTCCTTGAAGACGATGAGTCCCCATTATCCTTCCAGTTTTTAATAATGCGTTGGACAGTTCTTAACCAAGTTTTAGTAGTTTCTGCAATCTCCTTAGATGTTATCTCTGCTTGATGCATGACAATGATTTGACCCTTCTCAAACAGACTGACATCTTTTCCACGACCATGTGACGTGTCTTTCAACATGTTTGTTTAAGAAAGCTTTCAGTGTGTAACTTTTATTACTTTTGGTATTTAATATGTAGCATTTTTTTTTTATTTCCATTGCCTTTCTATTTCCACTTGTTCAAATAAGCTTCCAGTGTGTAACTTTTATTACTTTTGGTATTTTAATATGTAACACTTTTTTATTTCCATTGCCTTTTTATTTCCACTTGTTCAAAAAAGCTTTCAGTGTGTACCGGTAACTTTTATTACTTGTGTTATTTTAGTGTTATTTTAGTATGTAGCATTTTTTATTTCCATTGCCTTCTTTTATTGCTGTTGTTTCCTATTCTATTTTCATTGATTTATTATTCCAGTTTATTCATCTTTTTATCCTGTTAAGCACCTTGGTCAATGCAAGGCATTGTAGGAAGGTGCTATACAAATAAAGTTTATTATTATATTATTATTATTATTATAAGAAATGAGAAGCAACTCATTGCACCAGTTGGGGTTAAATAACTTGTTGCCAGCTGAAAGATAATCGCCCATGCAGTAATTATCCAATAGGAGGCTTGTACCTATTTGCTTAGTTAAATCCAGGTGGCAATTTTTTATTTTTTTTTATTTTTGGAGCCAGGCAGTGTAGTTTATTGAGGGATATTTTAGACATTGATTTATGATGTCTACTGTATTGGTATGATTTTCTAATCCTTTTAAATGACTTTCAATTCTGTCTCACAGCTTCATGTACAAGCATTCTTGAAGAAGGATGACTCTGTTGGCTACAGAGTCATGGTGCAGACAGAGGACCATGCACTCATTTTTATACAGCAGCCAGGTATGAACAACAACAAAAAGTAAGGAGAGGATGTTTTTGTATTTTTCACTATTTTGCTTGTTGAAGATTAATCAGACCAGTGTGCGCTATTAAGTCAGTTGCTGCATTTTGCATGATTGTTATATTTCAGTTAAAATGTATCCCAATTTTTCGAACCGGAAACCCTGGTTAAATAAAGAAGTTCACGCCTTACTAGCAGCCAGAGACACTGCATTCAAGTCAGGAGATAAAGTGGAACTGAGAAAGAGCAGGAACGAACTGAAGGATGGCATTAAGAAGGCCAAGGCCACGTATGCACAGAGGATCGAGGGACAGTTCACCTCACAAGACCCACGGAGCATGTGGAAGGGTATTAAATGCATAACAGATTACAAAGGCAAAAACAAACAATGCCCCAGGGACCCATCTCTGCCTGATGCCCTCAATAAGTTTTATGCACGTTTTGATGATCCAAACAGACCTGCTAGCACCAGACTCACCTCATCACCAGATGAAGAGCATCTCAGGGTGTCCGCAGCAGAAGTGAGAGGCAGTCTCAGAAAGATTAATCCTCATAAAGCAACCGGACCAGACAACATCCCAGGGAAAGTTCTGAAGGAATGTGCGGACCAGCTCTGTGAGGTGCTGGCTGACATCTTCACCACCTCACTTGCACTGGAGTTAGTTCCCACCTGCCTGAAGACCGCGACCATCATCCCAGTCCCAAAGAGCTCCACAGTGACTGGTCTGAATGACTATAGACCGGTGGCCCTCACCCCGATAGTCGCTAAATGTTTTGAGAAACTGGTCATGTCCCACATCAAGGCAACCGTCAACATCAATGAGGACCCTCATCAATACGCATACCGTGAGAACCGATCAACAGAGGACGCCATTTCTTCCGTGGTCCACACTGCTCTCACCCACCTGGATCAGAAAGACTCATACGTGCGTCTGCTCTTTGTGGACTTCACATCTGCCTTCAACACCATGATCCCCCAAACTCTGATAGACAAACTATCTACACTTGGACTAAGCCCCTCTATTTGTAACTGGATACTAGACTTCTTAACAGATAGACCACAGTCCGTGAAGATCCACAACTTCTCCTCCTCCACCATAACCCTCAGCACTGGCTCTCCTCAGGGATGTGTGCTGAGCCCCCTTCTGTTCACTCTGCTCACATATGATTGTACAGCCACACTTCCAGGCTGTCATATTGTTAAGTTTGCAGATGATACAGCGGTGGTGGGATGCATCACAAACAATGATGAGTCCAGCTACAGACAGGAGGTGGAACACCTGGAGAGCTGGTGCAAAGAGAATAATCTTCACATGAATGTGAAGAAGACAAAGGAGATGATTGTGGACTTCAGAAGGAACAAACACACCCATGCCCCACTGAAAATAGGTGGGTCTGCAGTGGAAGTGGTCTCCAGCTACAAATACTTGGGTGTACACATGAATGATAACCTCAGCTGGAGCAACAACACCACCAGCCTGATCAAGAAAGGTCATCAGAGACTCTACTTCCTCAGACGGCTGAGACGAGCTGGTCTGAGCAGCCCAGTTCTCACCTCGTTCTACAGGTGTGCAGTGGAGAGCATCCTGTGCTCCAGCATCAACGTGTGGCATGGAGGCTGCACAGTTGAAGAGAGGAAAGCTCTACAGAGAGTGGTGAAGGCTGCACAGAAGTCTGTTGGAGTCAGTCTCCCCACCATCACAGACATTTACACCTCCAGATGCAGGAAAAGAGCCACCTGCATCATGAAAGACCTCACTCACCCAGCACACTCACTCTTTGCCCCACTCCCCTCAGGACGGAGGTTGAGGAGCATCAAGTGTAGAACCACTAGACTGAGGAACAGCTTCTACCCTGAGGCTGTTAGACTCATGAATAAATAAAAATAAAATAAAAAATAAACACTGCAAAATATCACATCATACTGATGCTGATCTGTTTTCTTGTTGCTGTATTCATCTGTGTTCATCTGTGACCATCTGCTCATACAAACTCATGTTCGTGCTGCTGTGTATTACTAGTTGATGCTTTTCTTAGTTAGCTGTGTATTACTAGTTGATGCTTTTCTTAGTTAGTTCTAGATGTTATTACTGTTTTTCTCTTTCATTTGTTGTTGGATGTAACTGGGACCTCGTGTACATAATCTCGTTTTCATCTCATGTACCACATGCGGTGCAAATGACAATAAAGACTCTCTGACTCTGACTCTGACTCTGAATTTGCTCCGTTTCATATTATGGTGATACAAGCCATGATACTTGCTTAAGAAAAGATGCTGATGTGAGTCTTTTAGGATTAGTTTCCAGCCTTTTTTTTTACTCCTGGTGCTGTTTCTGCATCTATTTTATCCACTTTTTTGAGCTTTAGTTTATTATGAATCAGCCCAGTAATGTTAGCTGAGGTGTCCGTGGTCATAAACTAGTGTCTTTTTTTCCTTTTACCACTAGGTGGCGTCCAAGTCTTTTATTTATTTATTTATTTATTTTTGCTACCTGTCAGTCTTGCAGAAAAAGGGGGAACAATATTCCCATGTGGTTGTTGATGGAAAGCATCAACACAGCATACCTCCACATGATGTGGATGGTGGAGAATAATGAATGTTCCTTTTCAGGGCGTGTAATGTGGACAAGAGAGGAGGCTCTGTCGGATGTGGTGACAATGGAAATGGTGGATCTGCCCCTCACTGGAACGCAGGCTGAGCTGGAGGGAGAGTTTGGCAAAAAAGCAGGTAAAAGTCATACCAGAAATCATGAAGTCCTTCTTCTACATTGTTGTCAATACTCTTGGAAGATTTAAAATCCCCCTGCTTGTGCAAACAGAAAGCTGTAGAAGAGCTCATTCTTATATTTTTGATGTAACGTTTCACCATTTCAGTGCAGATGGTAAGTGAAGTTGGGAAAAATTAATTTACTTTTATCCTAACTTTAGCAGCTACACTACCTTTCTAATCTATAAAACAGGTTTCATTCTGTATGTGCTACTTTTTTCTTTCGGCTGTTCCCTTCTTCAGCGGTCGCCACAGCGAGTGTACTTGCATGAATTTATGTTACTGATCAGTTCAAATAAAGAAGTTTTAAATATGCTGAGATTTTGACTCGGCTGGGTCTGGTTGGCTTCACGTTCATATTTGTCTTGTTTTTACTGCTGCGGATGGATTCAGCTATACAAGGTAACAAATGTTTGTATTTGCAATAAGACTCAACTTCCTGTTTTAGGATTGGTGTATCCTACTGTAATAAAAAAAACCTGTCTTAAAATGTAAGGGGTCCTGCAAGCTGCGGCTCTGGAGCCACATGCAGCTCTTTGGTCCCTCTGCAGTGGCTCTTCCAAGCTTTGATCAAAACTAACTTTAAACTGAATTTTATTTGTTCTTATAACAACAAAAAGGGCTAGTTTTAGCAGTTTTTCCTGTCATTTCCTTTGCAAATGTGTGAATACTAGAACTAATAGAATGAGTAAAACATAAGTTAACTTTATTTATTTGAAGTAGGATATTTAATTTTTCCACGATTAAAATAATTTACCTAGACCTGCATAGTTCATTATTTTATTTTTTAATTGGGAAAGATCACATTATTTTTCCTTCTTTATGATAATCTGGTCTTTTTTAGTCTTAAAATGTAAAAATATCAACAAATCATTAGATATTTTCAGCTTTACAATGGCCAGAAAACTACAGGTCAGAAAATTGTCCTCTAACAAACTTAAAGTGGTCTGTGGGCCACCAGTTGAGAATCCCAGTTGTAGCGGGTATTGTGGCTCCGGAAACGTTTAATTTAGTGAACAAAGGGGCAGAAATGGCTCTTTTGATCATAAAGGTTGCAGATCCCTGGGCTAGTGGGATGGCTCGGCGTACCCGGCAGAAAATTCCCTTTATTTTTAAATCCAAAACTTGACAGGTATGATCAAGGGCGTAGATTTCATCTCATTATTGGGGGGACCATAAACAGGGACATTTTTTAAGAGCAATTTTGGGGGGGTCGGCAAAGTTACAGTGAAATGTAATGCAAAATGTACAGAGGGAAGTTTATCCAAACTGCATGCATATACTATGCAGAATAATCAGCAATAATATTGATTTAAATGGCATGTATATTTAGTAGTATTAATACTACTATTAATCAGTACAATAGTGACACTCATTACTCTTGTAAAAAAAATAATGTGTTCAATCTTTGCCACTTGTCAAAATGACAAGTGGCAAAATGAGAATTTTGCAAAATAGGTCCCCTCTAAATATTGTTTAAATTTCTGTTTGGCTTGTATTCATAGATTGCTGTGGTCAGTGTCACTGATAATCTGGTACCACACCCATAGGCGTAGATCCTGGGGGGGTCGGGGGGGTCCGGACCCCCCCAATCTTGGGGAAATATAGATCTGTCCCCCCCAATAATTCAATAAAGGAAATCTTGTCTTTAAACAATATAAATATAAAAAGGCAAAAAAAGAGATAAATCCGCCATTATTCTAAGAAAAAAAAAAAGGAAATTTTGCCCCCCCCCCTTTCTCTGTTGGCAAATGGTTTAGTCCAATGTTTACAAGGAACAACAAAAGCACCGGAGTCACAGGCTCCGGGCTCCGGCGCGGAGCCGCTGGGTGGGAGTGAGCTGCAGTACAAACTATTAACTTCCAGTAAGTAGCTACTTAAAACATTGGTGACAGTGACTGGGAGGAAAAGGTATTTCACAGTGTTGAAAGACAAGTGTGTCTGTGTCTCATTAGTGGCTGTAGCAACAGCAAAATGCAACGAGGAGCGACACTTCATCAGCTAACACGCTAGCTTCAATGCTAACTGGCTCACAACAGACAGAAGAATGTCAGCGCAGCTTTGAGCACGATGGATTCACATTCATCATATTTTCAGGTGTGGAACTTTTGAAAGAAGTAATGATAAAATATGTGAAAGATAAATAATTTAAAAAGAGTAGAGAAGATGTGATGATTAGTTAAAATGATTTTATATGTGTAGCGCTTTGTTGCAGCTGTGGTTGTTTTAAAGAGCTTTCTAAATAAATTATTATAAAAAATGTTGAGGATCAATACTTATGTCACATGATTAATAAAAAAAGTCACTGTTTATTATATTACAATTACATTATTGATATTTTGTATCTGCAACTGGAAGATTTTATTCTTAATAGGTTCTTAAAAAAATGCTGCAGATTTGTTAATAGTAAAAGGCATATTTTGAATGAATGTTACAAACGTGTTCATTTCTACAAAGCAGTTAATAAAATATTTATAAAATACAATGAATTTCAAATGTTACAGATTGAGTTTAACATAAAAGAAATAGTGTTTTATGTTTAAATATCAGTTAATAAGTAATCCATTATGCCCCCTTGTTTAGGACTGGAACCAATCTCAGCTGCTTTTGTGTGAAGGTAGGGACACCCTGGACAGGTCACCAGAGACACCCAGGAGGACACGTCTCCAGTCCATCACAGAGACAGACAAAGAGACAAACAACCATCCACACTCCCAGTCAAAGCTAAGAACAGTTTACATTTGCACAGAAGAGCCAAAAAATGATTCAAACTGAGGACTCAAGTTCTTGATTGAGAGTTCTAATCACTACTAGTAATTGTCAATAATAATTGATCATATTTACCAAGCTAACTCAAAAAAGGCGTTCAATACAGGATCAACTGGACTTTATTTGTTGCAGAAAACGTTTCGACTTCTGTCCAGAAGTCTTTTTCAATTCTGAATGGAAGCTGTGAGAACGAGAAGTTTTATACAGGCTTACAAGTCACGCACCAACATGTGAAATTGGAAACTGAAAAAACACCACAAATTAACTAACATGCCCATTCTATTTAAATTGACAAAACGACCCATCCCAGCTTAACAAAAGGGGTTTGTAACACATACATGTAAATTGAAAGATCACACCAGGAGGTTCCCTTGAGGTCTCTGTTAGAAGACACAAAACTGTATGTAAATTGACAAACAACACCTCCCAAATAACAACAGAGGCTACTCAGAGAACTTTGTTAGTCTAATTTACAGACAAGGCATCCCTGCTCCCATCCGGTGTAAAACGTTTCGGAATCAAATCCAAAACTGAGTTATAAGTCTTAGACAGTTGAAATCTCAGACCTCCTCCTCTGTTAAGAGAAGGTTTCTCTCTCTTAACATACACAGCTTCCTTTACCCCCCTCTCAAACCATCTGTGTTCTCTGTCCAAAATTTGAACATTCTGGTCCTCAAAGGAGTGTCCCTTGTCCGTGAGGTGGAGGTGAACGGCAGAGTTTTGTCCAGAGGAGGTTGCTCTCCTATGTTGAGACATTCTTTTGTGGATAGGTTGTTTGTTGTTTGTTGTTGAATTGAAAAAGACTTCTGGACAGAAGTCGAAACGTTTTCTGCAACAAATAAAGTCCAGTTGATCCTGTATTGAACGCCTTTTTTGATTTCATCATGTCCTGGACGACTGAGAATCTTCACCAGCATATTGCTTTTCATTTTGGGAAGGATACCCTAAAAGCTGTGCGAGAATTTGAGAAGATGTCAAGGAAGTTGGCAGACTACAGGAACCATCTCCGTTTCAGTCTGAGATGCAGACAAGAAAAACTCATCCCCAGCAGTTTAAAACTCAACTCGACAATTAAAGGACAAAGAGCTGAAGGAATCCTCCTTAAAGCTCAACACAAGCTT
>JBBPBX010032223.1:23966-34010 GCA_038048925.1 Garcialebias charrua | reverse complement strand
AATGATGTCCTCATGGCTGCTGACACTGGTTCTCCCTCCATCCTTGTCCTCCTTGACCTCACTGCAGCCTTCGACACTGTGGACCATAGTATCCTCCTCCACCGTCTTCATGTGGAGGTCGGTCTCTGTGACACTGTCCTGGACTGGTTCAGATCTTTCCTCTCCAATAGGCTGGAATGTGTCAGTCTTGGCAATGCCACTTCCCAGACAGTCGGTGTCTCCTGTGGTGTACCTCAGGGGTCGGTTCTGGGGCCCCTGCTGTTTTCCCTTTACATGCTGCCTTTGGGTCAAATTATTAATCAGTTCAACATTTCCTTTCACTGCTATGCCGACGACACACAACTTTACATCAGGACTGGAGCATCATCATCATCCCTATCTCCATCTTCACTCACTGCTCTCACTGCACTCACTGCTCTCTCTGCCTGCCTGGAGGAAATAAAGGCATGGATGAATCAAAACTTTCTTCAACTGAACTGCTCCAAGACCGAGGCCATTTTGATCGGCACCCCTCACCAGGTACAAACATCAACTTTAACAACAATCTCCTTCTGTCACGATCTGGTGCGGTGTTGGATGAACCCAGAGATGCAGACAGGCAGAACACTCGGAGGCACGAGTTGAAAATTAATAAATCATTTAATGTGTTGTGAACACAAACTCATAACTAAGACAGGGCAGTACTCACGACTCTTTGAGTTAGGATGTGGCACAAGCATGGACACGACACACCAGGTAGATCGACGAATGACCCCACACTCAAACCCACACCCACATAAACTAATATATGCACTGTCATTACCAAAAACCCAAAACACCTGAGAATGCAGCAGTCCAGTAATTACCCAAAACCCAAAACACCTGAGGAATGGCCCACAATCCTGACAGTACCCCCACCCCACAGACGCCCCACGGCGTCCCAAAGAAACCCCCCAAAAGAACAAGGGTGGGCGGAGGGAGGCAACAGGCACCACAAGCCAGTTCAGGAGGACGTCCAGGAGGTCGCCCATCACCACCCGCCGGAACCGGAGGACGTCCAGGAGACCGCCCATTGCGCTGCGTCACGTCGGGCGGGCGACAGGGAGGCCGTCCATCCTGCAGCGCCACCTCCGGAGGACGTCCAGGAGGCCGTCCATCCTGCAGCGCCACCTCCGGAGGACGTCCAGGAGGCCGCCCATCACCACCAGCCAGGTCCAGAGGACGTCCAGGAGACCGGCCATCACCGGCAGGCACCGCGACCCCAAGGACGGCAACGGCAGGAACCAAGACGTCGACGGCCAGGACACGTTCAGAGTAGGCCGGCAAACGTCCCCCGTCGACCGGAACACCATCATCGTCGGCCAGAACACCATCATCGTCGTCGGCCGGAACACCATCATCGTTGGCCGGAACACCATCATCGTCGGCCGGAACACCATCATCGTTGGCCGGAACACCATCATCGTCGGCCGGAACATCATCATCGTCGTCGGCCGGAACATCATCATCGTCGTCGGCCGGAAACCCATCATCGGCCGGAACATCGCCATAGTCGGTCGGAACCAAGACCCCGACAGCAGGGACTTGGTCGTCCGGTTCCGAGTCGTCGATAGGCAGAACCACGATCGTCGTTGACCACCGAGACGACCCCAGGCGTAGGGACGTCAAGCGGCGAGACGTCTTCAGGACCCTCGTCGTCAGGACCCTTGAGACCCTCGTCGTCAGGACCCTCGTCGTCGTCAGGACCCTCGTCGTCGAGACCCTCTTTGTGAGGACCCACGTCGTCGTCGAGCGGCGAGATGTCTGCTTTGTTGAGACCCTCGTCATCGGGACCCACGTTGTGGAGACCCTCATCGTGGAGACCCTCATCGACGTCGAGCGGCGAGATGTCTGCTTTGTTGAGACCCTCGTCATCGGGACCCACGTCGTGGGGACCCTCATCGTGGAGACCCTCATCGACGTTGAGCGGCGAGATGTCTGCTTCGTTGAAACCCTCGTCGTCAGGACCCTCATCGTGGAGACCCTCATCGACGTCGAGCGGCGAGATGTCTACTTTGTTGAGACCCTCGTCATCGGGACCCACGTCGTGGGGACCCTCATCGTGGAGACCCTCATCGATGTCGAGCGGCGAGATGTCTGCTTCGTTGAGACCCTCGTCGTCGTGACCCTCATCGTGGAGACCCTCGTCATCGTCGAGCGGTGAGATCCCTTCAGGGTCCTCTGCGGTGACTGCAGTAACAGCAGTCTCAGAAGACCATGGTCCCACTACAGGTTCTGGACAACCTGCAGACTCTGGAACGCCTGAGGCAGGTCTTCGTCTAGGCGCTGGCACGGGAACCAGTCTGGGCGCTGGCACGGGAACCAGTCTGGGCGCTGGCACGGGAACCAGTCTGGGCGCTGGCGTAGACAGGGCAGCGCCCTCTGCTGGCGTAGACAGGGCAGCGCCCTCTGCTGGCGTAGACAGGGCAGCGCCCTCTGCTGGCGTAGACAGGGCAGCGCCCTCTGCTGGCGTAGACAGGGCAGCAAACAACAGCATGGACTCATCCCTCAAAGTCTTAACCCAAGTCAGTATCTGTGTGCGACCTGGATCTGGTAGCAAACAGGAATTGGCAATGATTAATTCTTCTGCAAGGGAAAAAGACCTGATTTTATGTTGTAGGTCCACACTACTGAGGGCAGCCTGAAGCAGTCTCTCAATCTGCTGGATAACGAGAGTGGCCTCCCGCATCTGTACAACAGCGACCCCTGGGGTTGATGAGTGCTCTGTGCGTTCGTCCTCAGAGTGGGAGCTCACACACTTCTCCTTCCGTGAAGGCTTTGCTGGAGGAGGCATCCTTGGGTCCCCAGCTGCGTGTCGTGCAGGATCCATCTCTGTGTGTCCTGCAGCCGTGTGAACTGGGACCACATACCCCCCCTTCAGCGAACGTCTCCCCGGAGACGTCACAGAGCACGAGGCCGGGCACCCCTCCCCCAACGAAATCCCCCTCGGCGCTGTTGACAGCGTGGGAATTGGGGCAGTAGGCGGGGCGGGCAGAAACCCGGAAACGTTCAGCGCCTTCGTTCGCCGCTTCCTCCTGCGGCGACGCGGTGCCGAAACTGGACTGGACCAGCACGCTTCGGGTTCCGAGTCGTCCTCAGAAATGGACCACAAAGCCAACGCAGGAGAAGGAGGGCAGAAAAAAAACATGTCGGAGCGGTCGCCTCCGCGTCTCCTCCTCGCTCGCTCCTCCAGTAAGAGAGGAGATGGCAGGATTTCCACTCCGGGTCCGCAACTCCAACCGGGTTCCGTCTGAAACCCGCTGACTCGAATGGCGGCTGCTTCCTTTTTAGCTGTAGCCGTCATTTTCTGCTCACGAGTGCCTTGGATCATCCGTCTGCGGGGGTTCTGGTTAGGTGGGGTCATTATGTCACGATCTGGTGCGGTGTTGGATGAACCCAGAGATGCAGACAGGCAGAACACTCGGAGGCACGAGTTGAAAATTAATAAATCATTTAATGTGTTGTGAACACAAACTCATAACTAAGACAGGGCAGTACTCACGACTCTTTGAGTTAGGATGTGGCACAAGCATGGACACGACACACCAGGTAGATCGACGAATGACCCCACACTCAAACCCACACCCACATAAACTAATATATGCACTGTCATTACCAAAAACCCAAAACACCTGAGAATGCAGCAGTCCAGTAATTACCCAAAACCCAAAACACCTGAGGAATGGCCCACAATCCTGACACCTTCTCTGGTCAAGACATCCCCCTCTCCACCTCTGTTACAAATCTTGGAATAAAAATGGACTCTCATCTCACATTTGAAAATCACATTAAGCATCTGTTTAAAACCTGCTTCTTCCATCTCCGAAACATCTCCAGACTTCGCCCATCTCTGACTTTTCCTGATGCTGAGAAACTTGTCCATGCCTTTGTCTCCTCCAGGCTCGACTACTGCAACTCCCTGTTTATTGGTATCCCTGGCAAAAACATTCAGAAGCTTCAATATATTCAAAACAGTGCAGCTAGGATTCTGTTGAGAGTTCGCAAATTTGATCATATTACACCCATTCTCCATAACCTCCATTGGCTTCCTGTCACCTACAGAATTCAGTACAAAACTGCTCTCATTACACATCAATGCTTGCACGGAACTTCACCTGACTATCTAAAGGACATTCTTGCACCATATTCATCCACCCGGTCTCTACGATCACAGAACAGTAATTTACTTCATATTCCTCGGACCAAATTGAGGACTATGGGAGACCGAGCATTCTGTGTGGCTGCCCCCCGCCTGTGGAACTCCCTCCCTGACGACCTGAGAGCTCCACAGTCACTGGTTGACTTTAAAATCGGCATTAAGACTTTTCTTTTTAAGCAAGCCTATTCTGCTTTCACATGATTTTATCTTTGATCTTAGCTGTTATCTTTATTGATTTTACTTGATTTTATCACTTGTTTTATTTTATTTATTTTTTAAGCAAGCCTAAATCTACATGATTTTATCTTTGATCTTAGTCGATATTATTATAGATTTTATTTGATTTTATCACTTGTTTTATTTTTTACCTTTACCTTGTTACACATTGTAGCACTTTGAGATTTTTATTAATGAAAAGTGCATTATAAATTGAATTCATTATTATTATTATTATTATTATAAAGCTCAAATGGGGTGATGACAGCAGTTTTAGGTACATCGCTGGACTGCACTGGGACTTGATGGTAGCCGCGCACCAGATCCACCTTAGAAAAAATGGAAGCACCCGACAACCGAACAGAAAAGTCCTGAATGTGCGGAATGGGGTAGCGATCAGGTGTCGTCACGTTATTTAAACGGCGAAAATCGCCGCATGGGTGCCACGACCAGTCTGCTTTTAAGAAGCGAAATGTCTTTCTGTTACAAATAAAGTCCAGTTGTTCTGTATTGAACGCCTTTTTTGATTTTATCATGTCCTGGACGACTGAGAATCTTCACCAGCATAAATGTATTATGATGTCATCATTATGTTGCCATTTCTGTGCTGAGGTCTTTTATTTTGCAACTCTCACACTGTGTCCCGTCTAGGACACAGCGTGAGATATTATTTTTTTATACCTGTTCTCCCCTTGTGTTTCTCTTTTTTTTATCTAAACGAAATGGGCAGCACCTCTCAAAGGCTGCAGCCTCAGACACCTCTGTCTCCCCTTGTCTATTTGTTTATGTTTTCTCGGACAGGCTGTACTGAAATGTAATTTCATTGTGCTTCAGTGCAATAAAAATAAACCTGATTCTGATTCTGTATCAAGATATCTCATAAATCACTGAGTGGGTTTGAATAAAACTTTTAGAAAATAAATCATTAGATGGATAATTACAGCTGATTAACTGCTAGAGGCAATCTGATTCTAAACGACTGCCACAGCAAATCAATCCTAGTAAACACTAAAATGATTATAACTCATTCAACTTTACATATGCTGAGCTAAAATTTAGTATACAAGTATATGAGCAATGCACCAAAGAGATACCGTAATGCTTTTTTCCCCCCCATTCTGCAACACTTTTGGCTAAAACACTGGCTATAAATATTAGCATTATTCACTTTTGTCTACAAAGGTATTGGCAAAATATTCAATTAAGTACTGTATTGGATGGATTCCCTTGAAATTCTCAAAAGGTATATAGATGTACATCTACAATTGACTAACTTTTGGAGACAATTCAATGTGGCATCCACAGTTAACTGAACTTATCCTTCACAAAAATGACTTCTACTTCAGTGGATTTTACAGATACAGGTAGTCCCCGATTTACGAGCGCTCTGATCTGCGAGGTTCCAGACTTACGAGCTGCACATTTTTGGAAAAAACGAAAAAAATACTGAGTTTTCATGTGTTTTTTCACTACAGTTAGTTAGTTAAGCATATAAACACACGTTTCCGATCATTTTTATGCACTCAAAAGTAGTTTTTAGATGAAAATAGAGTGTTTTTAGGCGCGCTAGCGAAAACCGTTCCAATTTACGAGCGGATTTACGAGAGAAATGGCGGCCGTTCCAAATTACGAGATTTCCGGTTTACGAGCGCCTCGTTGTGACGGATCTCGCTCGTAAATCGGGGACTACCTGTACAGTATTCAGCTAAAATTTGGAGTGGTAGTAGCTGAGGGTTCTTCACAACACATAGTTCAAGTGTCAACACATCAATCAAGATCATGTAAAAATACTGTGCATATTTTTATTTTTAAGGTGTAACACAATTTTTGACATTTCTCAACAAAACAAGAGCTTAGTCTGAAACCCTGACATCAAAGGTGGGTGCAAGTCCTCTCTTCAAGCAATGATATGCTTTTAGTAATTAAACAAAGTTCAGTCAGGTCATCTGGATCGTTTCTATTTCGGTTGAGATATTTCTTCCTTCATCCAAAGGACTTCAGCCATTGGATGATGGATTAAACATCTCAACAACAACAACAAAAAAGAAACTGTCAAGATGACCTGACTGAACTTTGACAGATTTTCTACTTGGATTACTGAGCATGAACTTTGATGTTTTGAACCACTTTGGCTATGGCTGCCTCAGAGGAGTCGACGGGGGAGAAAGTGGGCTCCAGAAACCATCTTATCACCAGTTGGTCCACTATGTGGGTGTGCTGCTCGTGGGACTGAATTTGTTGTGGCTCCTCGAACTGAAGAAGTCCTTTGGATGAAGGATGAAACATCTCAACAATAAACAAATAACCGTCCAGATGACCTGACTGAACTTTGTTGGATTTTCTACCTTGATTATTGAGCATGAACTTTGCTCTTTTAGTAATTAGTTAACAGTGGAACCACATGTTCCAGGAGTGTTGGGAATCAGAAGGGTAACATTATTTCATTTAGTTGCTCATTATCCAGGATCATCATTGAGATTTTTATTAATGAAAAGTGCATTACAAATTGAATTCATTATTATTATTATTATTATTATCCACAGAAGGAAGAGTCTTTTGACACCTGCAGGTTTTACAGTCTAAAAATCTGATTTTATTGCTTTTTGTTCACCTGTCTGTAAAAGCAGTTGAAGTCCACAACCTGCAAATGAGCACAATGACAAAAAAAAGGATTTGTGCCATTAAAACAAAATGAAAAGAGGCACAGATTGCTGTTGGGAAATGCACAAATGATGCCTTTGTGTTTCAAAGAACTCCCCACTGGTGTGATGTGAATTTGGATCAGAAATATTTATCACCTGCACAAGGAATTTCTGAGGGGGAGGGGGGTATATAATTGGTTCACAAATGTGAACAGAAAGGCACGAAGTGAGCAAAGGTGACTGCAGCTCCACTGACAGCAGCAAGCACACAATCTGTTTAAGATACAGTCTGCTGCTACCCAAAAAAAAAAAAAAAAGCTGACAGCATCCCATCTTTCCATCATTTTTTCCAGCCAATATCACAGCCGACACCAGAAATATTTATTAAAGTGGAAGGAAAAAAAATTTTTCATTTACTTTTTATACACAAGGGGGGGAAAGAGTGAGAAGGAAGGGTGAAAGA
Source organism: Garcialebias charrua (assembly GCA_038048925.1). Lineage (NCBI taxonomy): Eukaryota > Metazoa > Chordata > Actinopteri > Cyprinodontiformes > Rivulidae > Garcialebias > Garcialebias charrua. The sequence continues at coordinate 26,512 of JBBPBX010032223.1, read as the reverse complement.
AATTGGCACCCTTACAAAACCTGGACAGATTCTGCACAGTTAATTAAGATAAAACGATTCAATTCTAGGGAGATCCAGGCAGTGATTCGGCGTGCGCCGCGGCACGCGAGGGCCCCCACGTTCTGATTAGCATCCAGCCGGCGCATTCCTCGACATTTTGATGCGAGACAATCTTTTGCATTTTCAATTACACACTCCAACAGGCCTTTAACTGTTGAAACCAAACTCATTTGCATGATTGAAATATAATTACGGCGTGCCAAAAACACAGCTCTGTTTTTGGTTTCTTGTAACAATCCCACTCGCCCCGCTCGGCTTCCGTGCCGACATCGATCTCCAGTGACAGGCCCATAAGTCAATCTTGCTAAATAAAAGTTGGAACTCCAAGGAAAATAATGCAGTTAATGACAGACGTTTTGCGATGCGGGTATGAAAAACGCAAACCGTATTTTTCGGAGTATAGGTCACACCTACGTTTAGCTCTGCTGCAAATGTCTGCCACAGGAGCGCACAGCAAGGCTTTTAAGAAGATTAACACTTGAAAACAATTATTTGTTTGATAAAAAATTATAGCAAATATGTGTCTGAGCTGAACTTTTCCTTGATAAATGAACGTACCGTAAACACCGGTGTATAATACGCTCCGGTGTATAATACGCTTTGGCCAATATTTGGAAATAAATCAGAAAAATCGGTAGATAATACGCTTCGGTGTATAATACGCGCTGCCGTGACAGTCTTTTTTATGGCCACTAGATGGCGCCAGGATACGCCTCCAGGTACAGTCTGCAGGTAAACAGACTACAGGGTGCATTAGCGCCCATAGCGGCCGAAACTGGTACTGCACCATTTTTAGGCCAAAATGAAAAACAGCGAATCAGAGCCAAAAATGGGTCTAAAAATATGGGAAAAAATCTGTAGATAATACGCTTCGGTGTATAATACACAGGACATTCAAATGAGCAATAAAAGTGCGTATTATACACCGGTGTTTACGGTAATTGTGAAATGAGCTGGATTAAAAATTTGTTTTGCTGAAAGTGATAAAAAGCCATATATAGGTCGCACCTGAGTATAGGTCGCAGGCCATGAAAAAATGATAAAAAGGTGCGACCTATACTCCAAAAAATACGGTACAATAAAAGTCATAGAAAGTAAAGCTCATGTCATGTTGCTAGCCTTATTTCCCTCTTTGCTTAGTCAGGAAATGTATTAACAGAACCAGAGGAGGACCAGATGGCTGTTTTGACACATAATTTCTTTCCATGGGTCACTGAGCAGCTTTGGGCATTACTGTAGTCTACTATCTGTTTAACGGCATTTTGGTCATTTTCCCACAGTGAATCCTAAGTTTTCTCACATGCACACAGATGTACACATCTTTCAATCAGCTGTTCTGCAACAATTCAGCAACTTGATGCTTGATTCATGCCCGAGCATCCATGGTCAGCTCTTTTTTTTCTGCTGTCTTACAGTAAAGATTAGGAGAACATTATTGCAAAATGAGCAACCAAATGAGGTTTATGTTTCGTCCAGCTGGTGACAGCGGGGACCTTGGATAAAAGTAATTAGCGAGCAGAAGCATTAGCTGATAGAATAAGCATGAATAACAGTGTGAAATAAATAACCTCTGCTACATGAGTCCTTGTATAGAGCAAAAGTTTAAGACCAGAATAAACTGCTGGCTGAGCAAACTATTGTATTCTGTCTTGCAGATGGATCAAATTAAACTTTTACTTGTAGTTTTTTCTATTTAAATGTATCTGTCAGCACAGTTCAAAGCCATTATTTTACCTGTCACTTTAGGGTTCACAAATAAACAAAACAAGATCACATTTTGAATTATATTTCAATTTATGTCTCCTTGTACTTTGGGTCAAAGTAGTTTTGTGCAAATAATGTAGCAGAATATGAGTATATTTCTTTCTTTTTTTACATCATCCTTTAATGTGGTGCTTGTAGTAATTTTAAAAACATTTTCAGTGCCTTTTTCTCAAGGCAATACACTATTTCTGACAGCAAGCACTGCAGGCCAGATTTTAAAACAGTTTGGAACATTATTTGTCAGCAAACCACATCCTTTTTTTGAATTTTCATTAGGACCCAAATAACCTCAAACAGTACTTTGAAAAAGAGATTTTTATACTCTGATCTGAGAAAATTCTATTTTTCATTACTTCATATCTAAAAATTGCACAACCGATTTCATTGCTAGTCGTTCTTTCAGCACTTTCACACTTTGGACCAATTGTTGCCAAAGTTGGGGTTTAGATCCCTCAGGGGGTTGTGAAACGGAGTACGGTGGCCCTAAGGTGTAAATGAACAACATTTGAAAAAACAGAATTACATTTGGAAAAAAACAGAACTACATTTGAAAAAAACGGAATTACATTAAGCCAAAGTGGAAGTAGCCAAAGCGGAAGTGGCCCAAATGGAAGTGGCCGGAATCACATTTGAAAAAACGGAATTACCGTACATTTGAAAAAACATAATTACATAAAGCCAAACTGGAAGTGGTGTTTTTTTTTGTGTGTGTGTGTGTGTGT